>CAJHQP010002758.1:0-79219 GCA_905132765.1 Moricandia arvensis | reverse complement strand
CTTCCTCCGGACTTCTTCATTTAGAAGGCTATCACTGACGGTGTCCATGGTAAGCTTTCCCTCCGATGCTGAATTGCTTAGAGTGACAACTAGTGTGTCCCAACTCTCCGGTAGTGAACTAAGGAGTAAAAGGGCTTGCATTTCATCTTCAACCTTCATATCAACTTTGTTAAGCTGATTTACGAGTCCCTTGAAATTATTCAAGTGCTCCATCATGTTTTGGCCATCCTTGTACTCCAACTTTACCAACCGTCGGACAAGAAGAGCTTTGTTTCGAGGCGTTTTCTTTTGAATCATAGACTCAAGCTTTGTCCATAATTCATAAGCATTTGTATAGGTAGAGACATGTTCAAAGAGAGATCGGTCAATGTACTTACGGATTACAGCAACCGCCTTTCGGTTTAGTACTTCCCACGTTTTGTCATCCTTTCCTTCCGGCTTCTCCTTCATGATGATGGGTTCGTGTAAATCCTTACAATAAAGGTGGTCTTCCATCATCGGTTTCCAATAAGAGTAGTTGTCTGTCGTGAGTTTGAACATATCACCTTCAACGGTAACGGTAGCCTCCATCTTGAATCACACGGGATCTTGAGGATATGTTTGAGCCTAGCTCTGATACCACTTGTTGGGAAAATTACCCAATATTCTTCGTGAGATGAAGATGGGATTTAGACAACTAAGAGTTTAAAAAAAAGACTCTTAATATTTAGGAAAGGGATTTACTACAAAATATGAAATTTTAGGAAACTCTCTGTTACAAGTGTTTTTCTCTCTTGTTTTTCTTTTTGCTTTTCTTGATTGATTACAAATGGTGCTAAGCACCCCTATTTATACTAGTGAGAGGCTAACTACAACAACTTCTACACACTTCTTTTTCTACACACATCCATTTCCACACACTTCTTTTTCTACACACTTCTTCATCTTTCTCCATTCTTCTCTAGATTTTTCTTCTTCTTGGGCTAAGGTTAATTATGATTTGTTTTGGGCTTAAGGAGGAAAAACCCAACAATCTCCGTGGTCTAAAACTCTAAATGGATTTGCTTAATAATAACTCAAAGTGGGGACCTGAAGTTTCTCAACTACAGAACAGCAAGTCTCTGTCACAGGTTAAGCTGTTTTTTTATTATATCCACAACTATGTTCACAGAGGACAGTTATACGTAAGAAAAATTGAGTACCTTCATTTCATCTCTTCATTTATTATGCAGACATGAGAAAACAAACAGATAATGATAGTTAGGTTTAGTTTCTTGTCATCTATCATATCTTGAAGACAGAACCATGTGATACTTTACTTGTGCATGTCCCATACTTTCAATGGTTCCAAGGTGGTTCTCAGTCCTTCATCAATCTTTTTATAAATCCAGAGACAGAACAAGCTTGTACCAAAAGCATTCCAAACCTTGAATCTCAGCATCTAACATTTTTCCAGAAGCTTCAAGTTATCAAATTTCAAGACACAAGAAATGGCTTTGTTGAGAGGTCTCTTGGGTGCAAAAAGGACCATTGGCCTTTCTGCAGCGGCTACAAGCAAAAGGACTGTTTCAGCGCCGAAAGGGTTTCTTGCGGTGTACGTTGGTGAAGACCAGGTCCAGAAGAAGGGATATTTGGTGCCAATCTCATACTTGAGCCAACCTTCCTTTCAAGCTCTTCTCAACAAATCCGAAGAAGAGTTTGAGTTTGATCACCCAATGGGTGGCTTATGACTTCCAAGCTTCAATGATGATGTTCCGGAAGAAGAAGAAACTGACATTAGTTAGCTCAAGTTAGAGATAGAGTTATTAAATGTAAATATGTTAATTGTTTTCCTCTTTCTTTGTGAAAAAAGAGTTATTCGAGAGGTTACAAATCTCAAATGTGTATGCCATATTTTTGTCTAAGGACACAAACCAATATAAGAGGGCGTTTTATCTTCATGAAGATTCTTGTCTTATGAAAAATTAGCTGTTAAACTTAAGATTATCATCTCAGTGATCTCACTGCACAATCAAATGACCCCAAAGAGGCAAAGACCACTTACTTGCAGAGAATATCTTGTTTAAGACAGGTGTTTACAGCTTCAGTAAGACAGAGGAATCATTCAGTAACACATAGTTATGTGTCTCATATGTGTTAATCTGGTTGAGTGGAAGACAAGCAACATGGGTTTTTCTTCAGGTTAACATGGTTTTTGTTCTTCATGCTTTGTAAAGATTCTTTGGTGAGTTTTTTTTTTTAAATTGTATGGTATTCACTTTCAAAAATTATATGGCATTCACATAGATCTTTGCATTGGGATTCTCTTAAGAAAATTATCAAAGAACTCTTTCAAGAAGAAGAGAAAGAAACTCATCTATTTACAAGGAACAAGTCTAACTCTAACTAGACGAACAATATGTTGGATAATCATCAGTGAAGCCGAGAAGTCACATTGATGAAAGTATCTTCAGGACAAGGGATGGTTAAGCCACCCATTGGATGATCGAACTCAAACTCTTCCTCTGATTTACTGAGAAGAGCTTGAAAAGAAGGCTGGCTCAAATATGAGATTGGAACCACATATCTCTTCTTCTGACATTCTCCTACGTACACCGCAAGAAACCCTTTTGGTGGTGCCACCGAGGCTGCTCTTTTGCTTGTTGCAGCTCCAAGAATCTTCTTTGCACCCAATAGACTTCTAACAAAAACCATTTCGTTTTTTGTTGCTAATAGTTTGAGTTTTTTTGAAGCTTTTCAAGATGTATGAAAGGATTAAAGTTAGTGAACTGCTTGTTTTTGGTTGATGGTAGAAAGAATGACACATGTGTATATATATAGAGAGAGATAGATCAATGAATGAGTTGAAATCTCTCAGATAAAAAAACTTTGAAACTTGTGGTCTTGAATCATGGGACAGACTAGAGCAAATCACATGGTTTTGTCTGAACTATGGAAAAGATGCATTAATGCAAATTTGTCTTGATGATAAATTAGTCACAAGGGCTTGTTTTCTCAAAAACGTTTTGATGATACATATGCCATTGTCAATAACAAAGACCAGCAAGGAGGTTCTCTCTTCCACGTTCTATGGTTGGTCATTTGTCCTATTATCTCATTTATGTGGTCTAAATGGATTAATTAAGAACTAAAAGTGGGGACCTGAAGTTTCTCAACAACATAACAAGAAGTATGCCACCGTTCAAGTTGTTCTTTGGTTATAGTGGGATCACAGATGAGAAAATATAAGTAAAATATAAGATTCTTTCCTTGGAAACATTGAGAAACAAGCCCTTGTGAAATGGCTATGGAGATTATCCAAGTAGACAAATTGCATTAATGCCATCTTTTAGAGATGGTAAAGACAGAACCATGTTCTAGCCTGTCCCACACTTGTAGAGACCACAAGTTTCAAGGAATTTTCAAAGAAGGTTCAAACTCATTCACTGATCTTTCTATATACATATATATACCTATAACCCATTCTTTCTATCATCAACAAACAAGCAACATAAACAACAACTTGAATCTTTTCATACATCTTCTTCAAACTTTACAAAAAGAGATGGCTTTGAGGAGAAGTCTACTGGGTGCAAAGAAGATTCTTGGCCTCTACACCGCTGCAGCTTCCTCAAGCAAAAGAGCAGCTTCTGTGGCACCACCGAAAGGGTTTCTTGCGGTGTACGTAGGAGAGAGTCAGAAGAAGAGATATGTGGTGCCAATCTCATACTTGAGCCAGCCTTCGTTTCAAGCTCTTCTCAGTAAAGCCGAGGAAGAGTTTGGCTTTGATCATCCAATGGGTGGCTTAACTATCCCTTGTCCTGAAGATGCTTTCATCAGTGTTACTTCTAGGCTTCAATGATGATTATTCACCATTTTTGTTTTTAGACCTAGAGTTAGACTTGTTCATTGTATATAGATGAATCTTTACTCTTTCTTCTAGAGAGATTTTTTCCAAAATGTTATAAAGTGGAATCAGTTTTCATGCAATCGACACGGTCATGTCAATACGTTTTGGATCGATCTATGAAAATGAAATAAACAACATTGGAACCTGAAATTATTATTATCTTATGGTTGAATTAAGGTAACTTAGGCTTCTTAACATCCGGATCCGTGGCGCAATGGTAGCGCGTCTGACTCCAGATCAGAAGGTTGCGTGTTCGATTCACGTCGGGTTCAATACTCCCGAACATTAAACCGGATAATTTTTTACTTCTGTCTCAAGATTTGCCCTCCGGTTTTGCTATCCATTACCCGGTTCCACTAGGAGTATAACCTGCTTTGAAGTCAAATTTATTATAACCGAAAATATTTGTTCCGGTCTGAATAGGTATCTGGTCCTCCCGCCAAACACAGCGATAACGATTAGGTCTGCATGATATAAAGATTTAGAAGAAAGAAAGAGGAAATAAAAGAATAGTAGAGCATACGTAAGAAAACGATTAGGGTTTGAAGAAAGCATAATCAATGGTGGATTGTACTGTACGTAATAAGAGAATGGAGCCTGTAAAAACAGAGAACTCTATTTCTAGCATTAGTTCATGTAAATACTGTTGAGAAGGGAGTAACAATTGTGGAAGAGAACTTAAGCAACTTAAAACCACCTTTAGATATAACTAATCCAAAGACAATAAAATTTGAAGGCTCGTTAGCTTTTCACTGTTTGTGTTTTGGTTGCACACTCATATAACTTGGGAGACAAAACACTGTGAAACTATTCACATGGAGTAACTCTCTTTGACATTGTAAAACGGTAACACATTTACATGATTACATTTGATGATTATATCTCTAACTAATGTTAAGTTTTTTTTTTTCTTCTTTTGGAACATCATCATTGAAACCTAGACGTCACACTAATGAATGTATCTTCAGGACAAGGCATAGTTAAGCCACCCATTGGATGATCAAATCCAAACTCTTCCTAGGATTTATTGAGAAGAGCTTGAAAAGAAGGCTGGCTCAAGTATGAGATTGGCACCAAAAATCTCTTCTTCTGAACCTTGTTTTCGCCAACGTACACCGCAAGAAACCCTTTTGGCGCTGAAGCAATCCTTTTGCTTGTAGCCGCTGCAGAAAGGCCAATGATCCTCTTTGCACCTAAGAGACCTCTTAACAAAGCAATTTCTTGTGTCTTGAAAATTGAAGCTTCTGAAAGATGTTAGATGCTCAGGTTCAAGGTTTATATTTCTTTATTTACTACTTGGTTCTGTCACTGGATGTATAAATAGATTAATGAAGGACTGAAAACCACCTTGGAACTACTTAAAGTAATGGGGCATACACAAAAAGTTTCACATGGTTATGTCTTGTAGATAATGATAGATGACAAGAAACTTAACCTAACGATCATTATCTGTTTATTTTCTCATGTCTGCATAATAAATGAAGAGAAGAAGTGAAGGTACTCAATTTTTCTTACGTATAACTGTCCTGTGTGAACCTAGTTGTGGATATAATCAAAAAACAGCTTAACCTGTTCTGTTGTTGAGAAACTTCAGGTCCCCACTTTAAGTTCATATTAACGAAATATGATCGCCATAGAACATGAAGAAACATTGAGAAAAAACAAAGCCCTTGTGAATTGCATATGGAGTTTTTTTTTTTAAAGTTTATTGTCCCACACTCAATTAATAATTTCATCAAAACAAATTGAATTAAAAGTCTCTAACTTTCCCAGTTGTTGAAGACAGAATCATGTGAAACCTTGCTCTAGTCTGTCCCACACGTCAAGACCACAAGCTTCAAAGGATGTTTCAGAGAGGCTTGAATCCATTCATTGATCTTTCTATATATACACATCATATTACCCATTATTTCAACCAACAAACAAGCAATATATCCAATAACTTGAATCTTTTCATAACATCTTCAGAAGCTTCAAAAAGGATTCCAACTTTCAGAAAAAAAGAAACTAGAAATGGCTTTCGTTAGAAGTCTATTGGGGGCAAAGAAGATTCTTGGAGCTGCAACAAGCAAAAGAGCAGTCTCGGTGGCACCACTTAAAGGGTTTCTTGCGGTGTACGTAGGAGAGAGCCAGAAGAGAAGATATGTGGTGCCAATCTCATACTTGAACCAGCCTTCATTTCAAGCTCTTCTAAGCAAATCAGAAGAAGAGTTTGGGTTCGATCATCCAATGGGTGGCTTAACCATCCCTTGTCCTGAAGATACTTTCATCAATGTTACTTCTAGGCTTCAATGATATGATTATCCAACATATTTTTCTTCAAGTTAGACATATGTAGACTTGTTCCTTGTAAATAGAGAAGAATTTTTCTCTCTTTCTTGAAAGAGTTGTTGTTAAGTTTTGAAAGTAAATATCATTATTCTGTTAAAGACAAAATCATGATTCATGTTAACTTCATATAGAAATCAAAAATATTTTCTCTGAATCTTTGCCTTAGCTCTTACATCTTATGCATAACCCATAATCTGCTAGAAAATGTACTTTCTTGTTCTGTTTCTTGAGATTCCCTTTGTTTCTCTTCTTTACCGTTGTGTTTGATCTTCATCTCTCTTAGAAAATTTATATTCATTTATATTATTAAAACTGATAAATTGAGCATGGTCAAAAATTATCTTGTTTATAATGTAACCTTAATTTGGCACCAACAACTACAAGTTTGCACGTTCCTTTTAGCAGCAGCTTCTCCATTAGTCTTCACAATGAAATTCTAAAGCTAAAGTTAAGAGTCAGTTTACATCTGCAAGGTAGTGAATGGATCCTCTGGTTGTAATATTAGTCCTTGCAACAAGTTTTACTATATCTCAGTCTTGCAACTCACGTAACAGTGAAAGAAACAAAATATTTAACAAAGCTCAAAGGCCCAAGTATAACTTTTCTCCTGAAATGATGAAGTGAGAGACGCTTGTATATTTTTTTCTAACATATAAATGTCACATGTGATCAAATAAAAACATAAATAGTACTGAGACTTGTTGTTGTGCTCTGTTGTTGAGGAACAACAGGTCCCTACTTTTAGTTCTTATTAAATCCATTTTGACCACATAGTTCAGAGAATAGGCCAACCAATCAACCACTTGATCATTACAGACTCACAGAAACATTGTAATTAAAAATATAAGACACTTATTATCACAGAAACATTGAGGAAACAAGCCCTTGTGAATTTCATTTGGAAACTATCCAAATAGACAAATTGTATTAATGCATTTCTTTCAAGATGCTAAAGACAGAACCATGTGATAGCGTGTCCCACACTTCAATACCACAAGTTACAATGATTGTTTTAGAGAGGATTGCAACTCATATTCATTGATCTTTCTATATATACACATAACCCATTCTTTCTATCATCAACCAACAACAAGCTATCCAACAACTTCATCTTTACATACATCTCTAATCTCTTCAAAAGAATTCAAACTTTAAGAAAACCTTTAAAAAAGTAGAAATGGCTCTGGTGAGAAGTTTATTGGGTGCAAAGAAGATCCTAGGCCTATCCGTCTCAGCAGCTTCCACAAGCAAAAGAGCAGCTTCAGCGGCACCACCGAAAGGGTTTCTTGCGGTGTACGTAGGAGAAAGCCAGAAGAAGAGATATCTAGTGCCAGTCTCATACTTGAACCACCCTTCGTTTCAAGATCTTCTCAGCAAATCCGAGGAAGAGTTTGAGTTTGATCACCCGATGGGTGGCTTAACGATTCCTTGTCCTGAAGATACTTTCATCACTGTGACTTCTCGGCTTCACTGATGATTATCCACTATTTTGTTCTTAGAGCTAGAGTTAGACATATTCATTGTATATAGATGAATCTTTATTATGTTATAAAATGAAATCCGAAACGATCTCATGTCAATACATTCTGGGTCATCTTTTGAAATGAAATAAATCTAAAATTGTAGAGGTCTTCACAATGAAGTATGGTCACATAGACCTTTAAGCATCCGGATCCGTGGCGCAATGGTAGCACGTTTGACTACAGATCAGAAGGTTGCGTGTTCGATTCAAGTCGGGTTCAATACTCCCGAACATTTATCGGGAGGCTAATATGGTTTGAACTCAATTTATCATAACCGAAAATATTTGTTCTGGTCTCCCCCCTAAACACTAAACACGATACAGAAGACCTAAAACATTGGTCTTTGTTGTATAAAGATTTAGAAGAAAGAAAAAAAGTCAAGAAAGGGGAAATAAAACCGTAGTAGAGCATACGTAAGAAAAAAGTTAGGGTTTTAAAAAGGCATAATCGTGGTGGATTGTACTGTACGTAAGAGAATGAAGCCTGTTAAAACAGAGAACTCTGTTTCTAGCATTTGTTCATGTAATCCTGTTCGGCATATCGATTTGAGAATGATACAGTAAATGGGTTAGATAGGTACTCCTCACTAGAGATCCACCGTGGATCTTAAATGAGAAAGAATCTGAGACTAGAAGATGGTACAAGGGAAGAAGGACCACCTCGAAGTACAAAGACCTTGATGACGATAACAATGGCTGACACAGAGAGAGAGAGAGAATGGAATAAAGATACTTTTCTGATTACCCTTTTTGTTAACAAACAAATCAGTACTTAAAGTGTGATATCACGCAACGGTCAAACACGTGACCTTAAACCGGATGGTACATACCGGATATTATTTAAAATTGAAAACATAACCGGATAACTGAGATATCCTGTAACAGAGAAGGGCGTAACAACTGTGACCGAGAACTTAAGCAAATTTAAACTAGTAAACCACCTGTAGATATAACTAATACACAAAAAAATGAAATGTTTGTGTTTTGGTTGAGAGGTACTCTTTCCTTGGTTATGTAGCCAATGTATTTGTCTATATCTTTACCATTTGATGCTTTATGTGATGGTTCGTTTGGACTGGAAGGCACAGCGATACTCATAAGGTTATGGAGCATTCAACGTCCAGTGACTATTTCCGTTGAAGAATTTGAAGGACGATGTAATCTCTCTAGTAGCTTATTTGTATGTGGCACCTTTGAACTTTCTTTTGACTTGTTATCAAGCTTGTCTAAGCTTGTGTCTTTATCTCTCTATTGCCTTGTACTGAATGTATCCATTAAGATCGCACATGACTTTCAGATCTTGCATTTATCTTTGTAATCGGTTAAATTTTATGAATGAAATATGTTGTGTTAAAAAAAATGGTTGCACACTAATTTATCTTGAAAGACAAAACATTGTGAAATCTGTTGTCCAAAAAAAAGAAAAAAAAACATTGTGAAACATTCACATTAAATAACACTCTCTTTCACATTGTAAAACGTTAACATATATTTACATTGAGTGACTATATCTCTAACTTATGTTAATTTTTCTTCTTTTGGAACATCATCATTGAAACCTAGACGTCACACTAATGAAGGTATCTTCAGGACAAGGGATCGTTAAGCCACCCATTGGATGATCAAATCCAAACACTTCCTCGTATTTACCAAGAAGTGCTTGAAAAGCAGGCTGGTTTAAATATGATATTGGCACCAAAAATCTCTTCTTCTGGACCTGGTCTTCACCAACGTACACTGCAAGAAACCCCTTTGGCGCTGAAACTGTCCTTTTGCTTGTAGCCGCTACAGAAGAGCTAATAATTCTCTTTGCACCCAAGAGACCTCTGAACAAAGCCATTTCTTGTGTCTGGAGAAATGATATTTGAAACTTCTGAAAAAGGTTGATGCTCAGATTCAAGGTTTAGATTGCTTTTGCTACTTGGTAATTTTAAAGACTTGGTTCTGTCTCTTGGTGTATAAATAGATTGATGAAGGACAGGAACCATTGAAAGTATGGGACATGCACAAGTAGAGTATCACATTGTTATGTCTTTTAGATATGATAGATGACAAGAAACTTAACCTAACTATCATTATCTGTTTGTTTTCTCATGTCTGTATAATAAATAAAGAGAAGAAGTGAAGGTACTCAATCTTTTAATGTACAACTGTCCTGTGTGAGCCTAGTTGCGTATATAATCAAAGAACAACTTAACCTGTGACAGAGACTTGCTGTTCTGTTGTTGAGAAACTTCAAGTTCCCACTTTGAGTTATCCATTTATACCACAAAGATGAGGGAATATGATCACCACAGAACATGAAGAAACATTAAGACAAATTGTTAATTTCATCAAGACAAATTGCATTAAGCTACAACTTTCTCAGTTGGTAAAGACAAACCATGTGACACTCTGCTCTTGTCTGTCCCACACTTCAAGACCACAAGCTTCAATGATTTTTCAGAGAGGTTTCAATTCGTTAGTTGGTCTTTCTATATATACACATCACATTACCCATTCTTTCTATCATCAACCAACAAACAAGAAATATATCCAATAACTTGAATCATTTCATAACATCTCCAGAAGCTTTAAAAAGGATTCCAGCTTTCAGACAAAGAAACTAGAAATGGCTTTTGTTAGAAGTTTATTGGGTGCAAAGAAGATTCTTGGAGCTGCAACAAGCAAAAGAGCAGCCTCGGTGGCACCACCTTGTTGAAACATAAACTTGATTTGGGTTAATCATTGGGCTAATAATCTAATAATCATGTTAGCCCAAATTTGACCCAAGTTCTAGAATTTATCTAGAAAAATCTTCCACCTCCTTAAGATAAAAATCTAGATATTTTCATAGAATTATCTAGATAATTAGAATAAAAATATCAAGATATTTTAGTAGAATTATCTAGATTTAAGAATAAAATATGTAAGATATTTTGTATTTTGGAGGCTATAAATACCTCCACTCTCTTCTCATTTTGTATCATCCAAGTTTTCAAGAATCATCCAAGAAATAAAAAAAGTTTCCTCTTCATAAAATCTCTTCTCTTCAAACACTTAAACACTTTCTCCATTTCTAATAAGTTTCTCATTCCAACAAAGTGGTATCAGAGCTACAAGATCATTTTGAAGATGGCAAGTAGTGGTGTTCCCTTCCAAGTTCCAATGCTCACAAAGAGCAACTATGACAATTGGAGTTTAAGGATGATTGCTATCTTAGGAGCACATGATGTATGGGAGATAGTTGAGAAAGACTTCATTGAACCAGAGAATGATGGTGGTTTATCTCAAGCTCAAAGAGATGGCTTGAGAGATTCAAGAAAGAGAGACAAGAAGGCTCTCTGTCTAATCTATCAAGGTTTAGATGAAGATACATTTGAGAAGGTTGCTGGAGTAAAGACATCTAAAGAAGCATGGGAGAAGCTTCAAACCTCTTACAAGGGAGCGGAACAAGTTAAGAAGGTACGTCTACAAACTTTACGAGGAGAATTTGAGTCATTACAAATGAAGGAAGGAGAACTCATCTCAGATTACTTCTCAAGAGTCTTGACGGTTACTAATAACCTAAAAAGAAATGGTGAGAAGTTAGATGAGGTGAGAATCATGGAGAAAGTTCTTAGATCGCTCGATTCAAAATTTGAGCACATTGTTACCGTAATTGAAGAAACAAAAGACTTGGAGACAATGACGATGGAACAACTTCTTGGATCACTACAAGCTTATGAAGAAAAGAGGAAGAAGAAAGAGGATATTGTTGAGCAAGTTCTCAAGATGAGAATTGATCACAAAGAAGAAAGTAGCCGAAATAATCCAAGACGTGGTGGCAGTCATTTCAGAGGAAGAGGTCGTGGTGTAAATGGACGAGGTTGGAGACCATATGAAGACAACTTTAACCAAAGAGGAGAGAGCTCATCAAGAGGTCGTGGAAGGGGAAATGCAAAATCAAGGTACGATAAATCAAACGTCAAATGCTATAGATGCGGAAAGTTTGGACACTATGCTTCTGAATGCAAAACTCCAAACAACAATAGAGTTGAAGAGAAGTCCAACTATGTTGAAGAAAGGAGTAAGGAAGAAGATATGCTATTGATGGCTTACAAGAAGGATGAGACAAATGAAGTTAGCAGATGGTACCTTGATAGTGGTGCTAGCAATCACATGTGTGGTAACAAAAGCATGTTTGTGAAGCTTGATGAATCGGTGAAAACCAATGTGGCTTTGGGAGACGAATCGAAGATGGAGGTGAAAGGCAAAGGTGATATTCTCATCCGCTTGAAGAATGGAGATCATCAATTCATTTCCAATGTTTATTACATTCCAAGCATGAAGACCAACATCTTGAGCCTAGGACAACTCTTGGAGAAAGGTTATGATATTCGACTAAAGGATAATAACCTTACTTTAAGAGATATTGCAAATAACTTCATCACAAAAGTACCAATGTCAAGCAATAGAATGTTTGTCCTAAACATTCAAAATGACATTGCACGATGTCTCAAGATGTGCTACAAGGAGGAGTCATGGCTTTGGCATCTTCGGTTTGGGCATCTAAACTTTGGAGGCTTGGAGCTACTTTCTAAGAAACAAATGGTGAGAGGATTACCTTGCATCAACCATCCAAATCAAGTGTGTGAAGGGTGTTTACTTGGAAAGCAATTCAAAATGAGTTTTCCAAAGGAGTCGGAGACAAGAGAAAGAAAGCCATTAGAGCTCATACATACAGATGTATGTGGCCCAATCAAACCAAGCTCACTTGGTAAGAGTAACTACTTCCTTCTCTTTATTGATGATTTTTCAAGAAAAACATGGGTTTACTTTTTGAAAGAAAAATCAGAAGTGTTTGAAAATTTCAAAAAGTTTAAAACCCAAGTTGAGAAGGAAAGTGGTCTTGTGATTAAGACCATGAGATCCGATCGGGGAGGAGAATTTATGTCCAAGGAATTTCTGAAGTATTGTGAAGATAATGGTATTCGAAGACAATTGACGGTGCCAAGAACACCTCAACAAAATGAAGTAGCGGAAAGAAAGAATAGGACTATTCTTGAGATGGCAAGAAGCATGCTCAAGAGTAAGAATCTACCAAAGGAGTTATGGGCAGAAGCAGTCGCGTGTGCGGTGTACATATCAAACCGATCTCCAACGAAGAGCGTTTCTGGAAAGACACCACAAGAAGCTTGGAGTGGAAGGAAGCCCGGTGTCTCACACCTAAGAGTCTTTGGAAGCCTTGCTCACGCTCACGTTCCAGACGAGAAGCGGAGCAAACTAGACGACAAAAGTGAGAAGTACATTTTCATTGGGTATGATGCTAACTCCAAAGGCTACAAACTCTACAATCCTGAAACAAAGAAGACAATTATAAGTCGGAATGTCATCTTTGATGAAGAAGGAGAATGGGATTGGAGATCAAATAATGAAGACTACAACTTCTTTCCATCTTTTGAAGAAGAGAACTTGGAGCAAATAAGAGAAGAACCAGCTACACCACCAACTTCACCAACACCAAGTTCTCAAGGGGATGAAAGCTCAAGTGAAAGGACTCCACGTTTTAGAAGTCTACAAGACATTTATGAGGTAACCGAAAATCAAGACAATCTCACTTTATTTTGCCTTTTTGCGGATTGCGAGCCTATGAACTTTGAAGAAGCTCAAGAAAAGAAGTCATGGAAAAGTGCAATGGATGAAGAAATCAAGTCAATCCAAAAGAATGATACATGGGAATTGGCTTCACTTCCTAATGGGCATAAGGCAATAGGTGTGAAGTGGGTGTACAAGGCAAAGAAGAACTCTAAAGGAGAAGTTGAAAGATACAAGGCGAGACTGGTGGCAAAAGGGTATAGTCAAAGAGCCGTAATCGACTATGATGAGGTATTTGCTCCAGTTGCTCGTTTAGAAACCGTTAGGCTAATCATTTCATTGGCAGCCCAAATGAGATGGAAGATACATCAAATGGATGTCAAATCTGCCTTCTTAAATGGAGATCTTGAGGAAGAAGTCTACATTGAGCAACCACAAGGCTACATAGTCAAAGGTGAAGAAGACAAAGTCTTGAGGCTGAACAAGGCACTTTATGGATTAAAGCAAGCACCAAGAGCATGGAACACTCGGATTGATAAGTACTTCAAGGAGAAAGACTTCATCAAGTGTCCATATGAGCATGCACTTTATATCAAAACCCAAAACAACGTTATATTGATTGCATGCTTGTATGTGGATGACTTGATATTCACTGGCACCAATCCGATTATGTTTGAAGATTTCAAGATGGAGATGACAAAGGAGTTCGAGATGACTGATATTGGATTAATGTCATACTACCTTGGCATTGAAGTAAAGCAAGAAGAAAATGGAATCTTCATCACTCAAGAAGGATATGCTAAAGAAGTGCTTAAGAAGTTCAAGATGGAAGACTCAAATCCAGTTTGCACACCAATGGAATGTGGAGTCAAGTTATCAAAGGAAGAAGAAGGAGAGAGTGTTGATCCAACACTCTTTAAGAGCTTAGTTGGAAGTCTACGTTATCTAACTTGCACAAGGCCCGACATCTTACACGCGGTTGGAGTTGTGAGTCGATATATGGAGCATCCAACAACAACTCATTTCAAGGCAGCTAAGAGGATCTTACGCTATATCAATGGTACAATCAACTTTGGCTTGTATTACTCTATCTCTGAAGATTACAAGCTTTTTGGATATAGCGATAGTGACTGGGGTGGAGACGTTGATGACCGGAAAAGCACAAGTGGCTTCGTATTTTTCATTGGAGAAACCGCTTTCACATGGATGTCAAAGAAGCAACCAATTGTTACCCTCTCTACTTGTGAAGCGGAGTACGTAGCGGCTACTTCATGTGTTTGCCATGCTATTTGGTTACGAAACTTGCTAAAGGAGTTGAGCCTACCACAAGAGGAGCCAACGAAGATCTTTGTTGATAACAAGTCGGCAATAGCATTGGCGAAGAATCCAGTCTTCCATGATCGGAGTAAGCACATTGATACTCGTTATCACTACATTCGAGAATGTGTTGCCAAGATGGATGTGCAATTGGAGTATGTGAAGACAAATGATCAAGTAGCTGATATCTTCACCAAACCACTCAAGCGTGAAGACTTTATCAAGATGAGGAGCTTACTCGGAGTAACCAAATCAAGTTTAAGGGAGGGTGTTGAAACATAAACTTGATTTGGGTTAATCATTGGGCTAATAATCTAATAATCATGTTTGCCCAAATTTGACCCAAGTTCTAGAATTTATCTAGAAAAATCTTCCACCTCCTTAAGATAAAAATCTAGATATTTTCATAAAATTATCTAGATAATTAGAATAAAAATATCAAGATATTTTAGTAGAATTATCTAGATTTAAGAATAAAATATGTAAGATATTTTGTATTTTGGAGGCTATAAATACCTCCACTCTCTTCTCATTTTGTATCATCCAAGTTTTCAAGAATCATTCAAGAAATAAAAAAAGTTTCCTCTTCATAAAATCTCTTCTCTTCAAACACTTAAACACTTTCTCCATTTCTAATAAGTTTCTCATTCCAACACACCTAAAGGGTTTCTTGCGGTGTACGTAGGAGAGAGTCAGAAGAAGAGATATGTGGTGCCAATCTCATACTTGAACCAGCCTTCGTTTCAAGATCTTCTCAGCAGATCCGAGGAGGAGTTTGGGTTTGATCATCCGATGGGTGGCTTAACGATTCCTTGTCCTGAAGATACTTTCATCAATGTGACTTCTCGGCTTCAATGATGATTATCCACCATATTTGTTCTTAGATTTAGAGTTAGACTTGTTCCTTGTATATAGATGAATCTTTAATCTTTCTTTTGAAAAGAGTTTTCTGAAGATGTTATAAAATGAAATCAGATTTCATGCAATCGACACGATCTTTGAAAATGAAATACACAACATTTGAACCTGAAATTATAATTTCTTCACGTTGAACTATGGTCACATAAACATTTAAGCATCCGGATCCGTGGCGCAATGGTAGCGCGTCTGACTCCAGATCAGAAGGTTGCGTGTTCGATTCACGTCGGGTTCAAACTCCCGAACATTATCCGGAAATACTTTTTGCTTCCTTCTCAAGATTTGCTACCACAAGTTGGGTATTTTTCGGGATGGATCCGACAGGACCTAAACCAAATCCAAACCAAAAAACTGTAGATATTCTATTTGGTTTCAACTATCTAAGATCCGAACCGATCCGAACCCGAACCAAAAAATTTCTAATTACCTATTTGGTCTAAATAACTAAGACCTGAAAGACCTGAATCCGACAAGAGCCAACCTCAACCCGATTCGAGGACTCGGATGCCCATGCCTAGTTCTACTAGGCGGCTGATTTGGTTCGAACTCAGACTATCCTGACCGAAAATATTTGTTCTGGTCTGAATCGGTTTCCGGTCTCCCGCCAAACACAAAAAACGTCACCAGAAGAATTAGAAGAAAGAAAAAAGAATCAAGATAAGGTGAAATAGAACTATAGTAGAGCATACGTAAGAAAAAAGAAAATTAGGGTTTAAGAAAAACAGAGCACTCTGTTTCTAGCATTTGTTAATGTTATCCTGTTCGGTAAATCAAAACAACATGTGGCAGAGAACTTAAGCGATTTAAACCACCTTTAGATATAACTATTACAAAGAAAAAAAATTGAAGGCTCGTTAGCTTTCATTGTTTGTGTTTTAGTAATTTATTTTGGAAGACAAAAGATTGTGAACTATAAATAACACTCTCTTTCACATTGTAAAACGTCAACATATTTACATTGGATCTCTAACTAATGTTATTTTTTCTTCTTTTGGAACATCATCATTGAAACTTAGACGTCACATTGATGAGTGTATCTTCAGGACAAGGGATCGTCAAGCCACCCACTGGATGATCAAATCCAAACTCTTCCTCGGATTATTGAGAAGAGCTTGAACATAAGGCTGGTTTAAATATGAGATCGGCACCAAATATCTCTTCTTCTAGACCTGGTCTTCACCAACGTACACCGCAAGAAACCCCTTTGGCGCTGAAGAGTTGGTTATGCCTGTGGATGTATAAATAGATTGATGAAGGACTGACAACACAAACAAAGTTTCACATGGCTCTGTCTTCTAGATATGAAAGATGACAAGAAACTAAACCTAACGAGATGTTCACTTTTTACGTCTAACTTTCATGTACTCCTGTGTGATCCTAGTTGTGGATATCATCAAAGAACAACTTAACAAGTGACAGAGACTTGCTGTTCTGTTGTTGAGAAACTCCAGGTCCCCATTTTGAGTTCTTATTAGTTAAATCCATTTAGACCACAGAGATGAGGTAGTATGATCACCACAGAACATGAAGAGCAGAAACTTGCTGGTCTTTATTATTGACAATACCATATGTCTTTTATCTAAACCAACATTGAGAAAACAAGCCCTTGTCTATTGCATTTCGTATTAAGTGTATTGTCGCACACTCAATCAATAATCTCATCAAGACAAATTGCATTAAACTATAACTTTACAAGTTGGTATAGACAGAACCATGTGAAACCTTGCTCTAGTCTGTCCCACACGTCAAGACCACAAGCTTCAAAGGATGTTTCAGAGAGGTTTCAATTCATTCGTTGATCTTTCTATATATACACATCATATTACCCATTATTTCTATCATCAACCAACAAACAAGCAATATATCCAATAACTTTAATCTTTTCATAACATCTTCAGAAGCTTCAAACTTTCAGAAAAAGAAACTAGAAATGGCTTTTGTTAGAAGTCTATTGGGTGCAAAGAAGATTCTTGGAGCTGCAACAAGCAAAAGAGCAGCCTCGGTGGCACCACCTAAAGGGTTTCTTGCGGTGTACGTAGGAGAGAGTCAGAAGAAGAGATATGTGGTGCCAGTCTCATATTTGAGCCAACCTTCATTTCAAGCTCTTCTCAGCAAATCCGAAGAAGAGTTTGGTTTCAATCATCCAATGGGTGGCTTAACCATCCCTTGTCCTGAAGATACTTTCATCAATGTTACTTCTAGGCTTCAATGATATGATTATCCAACATATTTTTCTTCAAGTTAGACATATGTAGACTTGTTCCTTGTAAATAGAGAAGATTTTTTCTCTCTTTCTTCTTGAAAGAGTTGTTGTAAAGTTTTGAAAGTAAATACCATTATTCTGTTATAGACACAATCATGATTCATGTTATATATATGCATTTTGGATCAAACATTGAAAAAAGAATGACAACACCAATTGATCAACTAAATAAATTATAGTTTAGTTGCTGTTTAACCAAATTATCATCCATTGAAGTCTTTAAATTAACAAAGAAGACTTAAAAACAGAATTAGGGCATTAGCTCTCCGTTTAAGAATTTGTTAGTATCCGGTTTAAATGTAAAGTTCATTCTGCTATGAAGTTGTAGGACAAGAATCATATAGAAACTAATATGATCTTTGAATCTTTGTCTTAGCTCTTCTTATGGCTTATGTACAGCCAATAATTTTCTAGATAATGTCTTTCTTGTTATGTTTACTTGAGATTTATTCTGCTTTTCTTCCTTTTAGGTTGTCTGCTGGTTTAACTATCTATTAGTCTTGCAACTCACGTAACAATGACAGAAACAAAATCAGTGATTTGATTTAATTTTATCTTTCCATTATCTAGCAAAGCTCAAAGGGCTAAATATTTCTTGTTCTCCTGAAATGATGAACTGATATACATTTGTATCTTTTTTTTACATATAAATGTCATATTTAATCAAACAAAAACATAATTAGTACTGACATAGACTTGTTGTTATGTTCTGTTGTTGAAGAACAACAGGTCCCTACTTTTAGTTCTTATTAAATCCATTTCGACCTCAGAGTTTAGAGGATAATCCGAAGAACCAACCACTTGATCATTACATATTCAGAGAAACATTGAGAAAACAAGCCCTTGTGAATTGCCTTTGGAGATTATCCAAGTAGACAAATTGCATTAATGCATTTCTTTCCAGAAGCGAAAGACAGAACCATGTGAAATTGTGGTAGCTTGTCCTACACTTCAAGACCACAAGTTTCAATGATTTTTCAAAGAGGATTGCATCACACTACATTCATTGATCTTTCTATATAATACACATAACCCATTCTTTCTATCATCAACCAACAAACAAGCAATCCAAAATAGATTTATCTTTTCATACATCTCTTCAAAAGAATTCAAACCTTCAGAAAACAAAAATATATAGAAATGGCTTTCATGAGAAGTCTTTTGGGTGCAAAGAAGATTCTTGGCCGATCCATAACAGCAACAGCTTCTACAAGCAAAAGAGCAGCCTCGGTGGCACCACCAAAAGGGTTTCTTGCAGTGTACGTAGGAGAGAGCCAGAAGAAGAGATACGTGGTGCCAATCTCATACTTGAACCAGCCTTCGTTTCAGGATCTTCTCAGCAAATCCGAGGAAGAGTTTGGGTTCGATCATCCGATGGGTGGCTTAACGATTCCTTGTCCTGAAGATACTTTCATCAATGTGACTTCTCGGCTTCAATGATGATTATCTATTTATTTGTTCTTAGAACTAGACTTAGACTTATTCATTGTATATAGATGAATCTTTATTTTGATATAAAATTAAATCTGAAACGATCTCATGTCAATACGTTTTGGGTCATCTTTTGAAATGAAATAAACCTAAAATTATAGTTTCCTCAGAATAAAGCATTGTCACTTAGACCTTTAAGCATCCGGATCCGTGGCGCAATGGTAGCGCGTCTGACTCCAGATCAGAAGGTTGCGTGTTCGATTCACGTCGGGTTCAATCCCCCGAACATTAAACCGGATATTTATTTTTTTACTTTTTTGCCTTTAGTCGTAGGCTTTTGCTGGTGCATTGCTCTCGGTTAGGGATACTTTTTTCTATCAACCAAGAATTGTAAATCCGATACGATTCAAGAAAGTATCCTAGTAAGTAAAAATACATCACGAATATATGAGAATTTAAAATATTTTATGTTTTGTTTTCCAAACTTACCACTAAAATTCATCCTAAAAATACAAATGTAGTAAATGATCTATGGCTATTTACTAAACTTCATAAACTAAAAAAGGTATCGTATTTTAGAGTAATTTTCATGAGTTAATTCATTTTTGAAATTTCATAGTTTTGACTTGTCTAATCTCAAGTTGATATTGGTTTGTAATTTTCTTCTTACAATGTTAAGGTCAATATGTTGATTTATTTTATTTTATAAAATAAATAAATCAACATATCGACCCTTGTTAAGTTAATTTCAACATGTTGATTTATTTATTTTTTTCGTCAAGAACTGATAATGCGCATTGCACAATAGCGAATTGCAATTCGAATTATGACACAGGCTATATTAATAGAAAACTACAAACTACTAGAATACAAAACTCCTATCTCTAAACTGATCATGCAACGTAATTCTCAATAAAACATAATTAAGTTCTACTATATATTAAGTTAGTGGACCAAAAGTATAGATACAAGTTTCAAATTAACTAATATATAGCTGTAAAGTAAATAAAATAATTAAAACAAATACTAATAGAGTAAATAAGTGGAAAGTCTTTTTCAGTACTGAGTTACTAAAACTAGAAACTTGCTCTGTTTTTTGCGTGTTTGTGAAGTCTCACTCTTACTCCTATTTACGTATGTTATTACCAAAATAATGATACATGTGAACTCTGTCCTAACTAACCACATGTAAAAAAAATTATTTAGAAATTAATGTTGTGAAAGAAATCACTAAGAGTTTTGGAAGCTACCTTTGGCTGTCTTAAGAGGGAAAAAAAAGTCTTACATAGCTCTCTCTCTTCTCCCTTTTTCTCCCATACTTTGCTTTTAATCAAACAGAGAGAGAAAGTAGAGAAAGGGCATTTAGGTTTAAGAGTGAGAGACTGTAGAAGGAATGGTTTCTAACAGAAGAGGAAGAGAGATGGTGAGAAACATTGGTTTTGGTCAGATCATGGAAGAAGGTGACAGTCCTGGATTCTTCAAGATTCTTAGAAGGGAAGACTTATCTTCTGAAATCAAAGTAATTTTCTCATACTTCATCTCCTAGTTTAGTTTCTTGCTAGGTCTTTGTTTGAAACACAGAATCTTTTAGGGTTTTCCATGTTCAAATAGGGTCTCTAAAGTAAATGTGGTCTCATGAACTTAGATCTGCTTCTTGGTGAGGTCTTGCTATGATCTTTTCTTTCACATTTCTTGTGAGGTTTGTAATGTGAAAGGATCAGACTATATATCACTGAAACTGAAGTAATGTTAGTTTCCTGATGTCCCTCTTTTGATATCTCTTGGTTCTGTTGTGCCTTTTAAAGAGAATGATTCCTCATGACTTCATAAGAAGCATATATGATGCGTCCTTTAAGATGGTCTTAAAAGTTCCATGGGGAAGCTCATGGACAGTCAAAATCTCCAAGAACCCAAGTTTTCACTACATGGAAGATGATGGATGGAACCAGTTTGTGAACGACAACGCTTTGGGTGAAAACGAGTATCTTACCTTCACTCACGAGGCTAATATGCGCTTTCACGTTAACATCTATGAACCAGATGGTAAGGAGATGCTTAGACCAAGAGAATCTGCAACCATTGCTTCTAGTTCAGGTAAGTGTTCATATCTATGAGATTGTTTTTGTGATGCTTATATAAGAAGAAGACAAGTTATTGTTGGTTTTGGATGAGCATAGGTATGAACAAGAGAGAACAAAGGGAAGGAGTATACCAACGTGTGAAGAAGGAAGAGATAGAATCTTCCTCTGAGTCTAGCTATCATTCTCTCAAAAAAGCTCAAGGGAAGAAACGGGAGCTTAACTTGGGAAAGAAGAAAGCTGAAGAATCCAAAAATCCCAAGAAGAGTATGAACAAGAAGAAGAAGGTGGATAGTGATTTAGAAGCAGGCACCTCATCACTTGTTCCACAGTTCAGTATCACCGTAAAGAAATCACACCTCACTTTCTTGGTAAGATAAGCAAAGACAAGATCAGCAAACACTGTCAGATTGATTATATATGTGTATGTGTGTGAACTAATCCAATGAAAGAGATTTGTGAAACAGGGAGTCCCAAAGGCGTTTGTGGATATGCATATGCCAAAGAAGACAAAGTGGTTCAAGATTCATCTGGAAGGGAAAGATTCATGGGATGTTTTGTATTTGGTCACTAATGTACAGTCAAGATTCTCTGCTGGATGGTCTCGTGTGACCAGAGAGTTAGGTTTAGTGGTTGGAGACGTCTGCACATTCAAGCTCATTAAACCTACCGAGATGCTTGTCAAAGTCTCAAGACATGATGATGATGAAGATGACATTGAGGAAGGTGATGATGATGATGATGATGAAGAAGCTGAAGAGGAAGATGATGATGAAGAGGCTGAAGAAGAAGAAGATGATGATGATGATGGCGAATATGATGATGTAAGTGAGGATTAGTTGGAGAACTGTTGAGAACTTGTGTTTGGAGAGACATTATGGTGTTGTGGTTTGATGTTAGGACTAGTTTTATAACTGTTTTCTTTCTAGGTACTCTGTTAAGAGTGTGATTTGGTATCCATGGATGAATCTAATCTCAGTTTGAGTAAACATCACAATCTCTCTATGGTCTCTTCTCGTTCTTAATTGATAAAGAAAACTAGTTACAAACCTGTTCTTGTGTCGTCCCCTTTATACAATATCTAGAAATGTATACACCATCATTGAGATTTCTGAGCTAAGTTAGATGAGTGAATCCATGAATCAAGCGTCTTGATAGCTTTCCCTGACGACTGTACTTCACGGGCCAAGGTTACTCCTTCCCCTAGCGTTTGGACTCGGTTGCTAACCAGAAGAGCCGCAGCTGCGTTTAGGATCTGAAACAAGATAAAAAACAGAAGAACTAATTGCAGAAGTCTTTAGAGAGAAAGCCAATGCTGAAACAAAACGTACCAATGAATCTGCTATTGAGCCTTTCTCCCCTGAAAGCACACGTCTTAACACATCAGCGTTGTAGTCTTGACCTCCACCTCGCAAATCTTCGAGTGTACAACGAGGAATACCAAAGTCCACTGTCAAAAAGGAAACAACCTTTACATTTAACTAACTCCCCCCATATGTCAGCAAGCTTCATCTACAATCTCTATATTAGAGAGAATAAAAGAGGTAAAAGAGCTGAGAAAGAGATCTTTACATGGGTCAAATGAGAACTCTTCGATCTTCTCCGGGGTTACATCATAAACTAGCCCTCCCATAACGGTTAGTAATCATTGGACAATGAAACTTCATTGGTTTTAGTAAGAGAGAATCTTACCTAATGGACTCATTTCGTCTAGGCCATATGAATGAACAACCAAAGCTCTTTTCATACCAAATAGTTGCAACGCCTTTGCCATCTTAAGAACCTATAAACCACAATAGAATAGGATTAAGTAGAAGTCTCTTGTTGTTAATGAAGACCTGATTCAGTGGTAAGAATGTGTACCAGATTTTTGTGGTATACACCAACGACGGCATAAGACACTCTAGCAGGATTAAGCATAGGTCCCAGTACGTTAAAAACAGTTTTTATTTTAAGCTTTTTACGGACAGGACCAACGATCTTCATAGCTGGATGGTACATTGGTGCCATCATGAAACCAATCCCTGATTCTTCGACACATCTCTTGATCCCTTCTGGTCCTAAGTCCATCACCACTCCTAGTGCCTCTAATACATCAGCACTTCCACAAGCAGAGGAACTCGAACGACTCCCTTGCTTCAAAACAAAAGCAGATGCATTCACTAACAGTAACATTTTAAAATTATCAAACTTCTTTTCAGGATTTTCTCAGTCATTATTATACACCTTTGCTACTTTTGCACCACAAGCTGCAGCGAGTATTGACGATCCAGTTGATATGTTGACAGTGTTTGCTCCATCACCACCTGTTCCTACTATGTCCACCGCATCAACTAATCCTTCCACTTTCTTGGCATGCTTCATCATTGCCCTAGCCAACCCTACAATCTACCCAACACCGGATTATTTAAACCTAAATGCCTACTCAGTGAAGCCTTGTAAAAAATAGGATTATGTATACGTTTTCGTATACTTACCTCTTCATATGTCTCTCCTTTAGCTCTCAGTAGAACCAGGAAGGCACTAATGAGCACCTCGTTTGCCTCGTTGAGCAAAAAATCGAGAGATGATTCAGCTTCGGATTCAGTTAGATCAACCCGACCAATCAAAGATTCAATCAACTGAGAAACAAAAAAATAAATTAACACAACAGAGCAAACATGTTATGAGAAGTAGGATATAATCTCATGAAATCAAATCTCTGTCTTCAAAGCCATTACAGTCTCAAACTAAAATTCTTTTAAACCCACTTCCACTAAAAATCCATAAAAGCAATCAACTTTGCCCAAGCTATACAAATGAAATTTGAACAAGACGTGACTACCCGACTGATCAAGACCATAGCAATCACAAACTAAAACTAAAAGCATTTCTAAACCTATCTAAGTACAATACATGCACTCAGAATCCATAAAAAGACATCAACTTTACCCTTACCATACAAGTTAAATTGTGAGCAGCATACAGGATCTATCACATGACTAAAAAATTTATCAAGACACCTGAACAGTTGAGCCACCACAAAAGATGGGATCAAAAAAGCCATAAACTTTAACCTGAAAAAAAAACTCGAAATGAGAAAGCACCTGGTTGAATGATTTGAGGGAAGAAGCGGTGGCATTTTCACAAGCACTTGGCAGAGCTCCAGGAGCACTGAGTCCACCCCTCGAAACCAGATTCGGAGGGTAGGCGAAAGAGCTGCGACTGGAAGATGGGAAGGAAGATTGGGACACAGCTCCGATCGATAAGAATTGCGGGTAGATTTTGACAGTGTTTCTTCCGGGAATTGAGACATCAGCTGGGGTGTTGAAGGAAGCCACGGTACCCGTAAGCTTAGTGCCGGAAACAATGGAGGTCGCCACCGCCATAACTGTTACAAAAAAGTAAAACTAGAGGGAGCTCTGTTGGGTCTCTTTTACAATTCTCAAAGCTAGCGCCTTTAAACCCATCTTATTAAAATTCAACCATTTAGTGTAGTTTTACTTGTTATATTAATAATAAGAGGGATTTTGCCAATAGCCTAAGGGAATTTTCGGGATATTACTATACATGTTAGATTATATTGTATGGGAACTTTAAATAAACATAATTATCTCATTCATCAGTTTTAAATGTTTACTAGATTCTGACCCGCGCTTAAAAAGCGCGGATAATTATTTCATTAAGTCTATAATTTTGGAATGATCATGTTTTAATGGTATTGATATTCTTAAAACTGATGATTGAGATAATTATGTTTATTTGTAGTCTCATTACCAATATAATCTAACATGTATAGTAATATTCTGAGAAGTTCTTTAGCCTAGTGGCAAAACCTTTCCTATTAACCTATCCTTACTCGGGTTCGAGCCGCGACGGAAACACTTTTTTAAATAACAAAGTTAACTAAAACGACGTCGTTTCATTCATTTGTCTTTAATAATCCAGATAGACAAAACGACGTCGTATTAGTTAACAACAACATTTAACGTCGTGTTAACGACGTCTTAACTGCTCGTTAACGGTGTTTCTAATTGGTCAATCAATCGAAAGTTTTGTAATAAACTAATAAAGTCAATAAAAGTACAGGTTTCGTTTGGCCAGGGTCATATCCAGATTTATTTTGGCAATTTATACAAAGTTCGTGATTTTTTTGGCCGAATTCTCATTAATAATTATATTCTTCTATAACTATTTTCTAGATTCATAGTTTTCTTGTTACCAGATAAAATATTTAAGTGAAAATACAGAAGGTTATTGACTTATTGGCACGCTCACATCAAAGAAAAACAAATATCTGTAATTTTAAGATTAAATGAAATACTAAAATTCAATATTCTTAATAAATAAAGTAAACTACAAAGACTAATATTTTTAAAAATAGATATTTGATCTGATATGTTATGTACATATATATATATATATATATATTATAAATGTTATATTTCTATATAAATTTAATATATTATTATTTAATAAATTAATTATGAAAAATACTCAAAAATAGCCTTAAAATTTTTTTGTCACAAAAATAATTTGGGCAAATCTCTCAAATAACCTATTTTGAAGTTTTTGTCACAAAAATAGCCTTCAAAAACAAAAATGACCAAACTAACTTTTTTCTATTTTCAAAAAATTAATTTTTTTATTTTTTTTATTTTAAACCCCACCCTCAAAACCTCACCCCATAACTCTAAACCCTAAGTCTAGATTAGTTAACCCAAGGGATATAAATGTATGTTGGTCATTTTGTTAACCCTTAATAAAGGTTATTTTGGTCGTTTTTTTCCTTAAAGGTTATTTTTGTGACAAAAACTTTTTTAGGTTATCTTATGGTATTCCTCAAATAATTTTTAAGGAAAAAAATGACCAACATAACATTTATGGTTTAATCAATATAAATTTATACCACTTGAGTTAGTTAATCTAGATTTATGGTTTAGAGTTATAGGGTGGGGGGGTTTGGGTTACGAGGTTTAAAATTGAAAAAAAAAATTAATTTTTTGAAAATAAAAAAATGCTAGTTTAATCATTTTTATTTTTGAAGGTTATTTTTGTGAAAAAAACTTTAAAAATAGTTATTTGAGAGATTTCCTCATCAATTATTTAGTTATTAAATTTTTTAGAAGTATATAGCTTTTAAGAAAGGTTTGTAATATAAGGTTATTATTTTATATTACTTTTTTTAATCAAATCATATCTTCTATTACTATATAAAAGACCTTGTCTCTCTTCTCCTTCAATACACGTCATCAAATAGTGCAACCTGGAAACAACACGTGTCATAGGCAACCAAAACTCCCCGTTTGTCGTTTGGGCCTCTGTTTAATTTTATGGGCCTTTTGTTTTGTTAAACTTCTCATCCTGTTGAGGAACATGTCGAGTCCTCTCAAGCGTTTTCTTTTTGGAATTAGGGTTCATCACGCGATTCGTTCCCAGCCGCCCTGGAGATTGTTTTTGTTCAGTCGTGTACTGATTCAGCTCTTCTGCTCGCTGGTATCTCATCGCACCCTTTGGAATTCTTTTCGTCAAGTCGAAACTGCACCAATTACGGATCCATCACATTTATCATGTTATTAACTCATTCAGCGACGATCTCAACTTAATTGTGTTCTATTCTTCTGAGAGGCGGTGTCTCAGTGAGAATAAAAAGGTATCCTTTCCTCCTCTGGAAACCATCTTCATATATTTCTTATCATACTTAGTATCCTTCAAATGGCTAGCTCGGGAGTGTTTCTTTCTGATCTGAAGTCCGGCCAGTGCTCCTCCGCTGTTGAGGTTAGAGTTCTTCGTTTCTAGGAGGCCAGGAACTTCAAGCGCGGTGGGGAACTCATATGTCTTGATATGCTCATGGTGGATGTCAATGTAAGGAACCTTTTATTAGAATCTTTATAATCGTGTAGTTCTTAAAATACATCGAACTACTCTCCCTTTCTTCATTCTGAGATTTATTTGAGTACTTTTCAGGCGACTATGCAAGCCACTATTAACACTTCCCAGATTCCAACATTCATGCCTTGGCTCACCGCCGGTGTAGAAAATTTACATAAATATAAGTGTCCCAAATCATGTGGAAGCATTGGAGAAGCAGAGTTCTTCGGTTTGTGTTTGAAGAATCTTGAAGAGATTGAGCGTAGGACATGCAACTTGGTTCTGCTCAAAGTTTCAGAGATTTGTGAATCTCTTAACTCTCTGTTGATTTATGATGGTGGTAACAAAGACGGATTTGCGTCTACCTATAGGCTTACAAGCTGTTACTTTCAGACTGGTTACAGATGGACGAACATCTGGTCTCTCTTGCTGTGAATTTCAAATCTTTATCTACTCTTAGGCTTACAAGCTGTTACTTCCTGACTGGTTACAGTCTAAAGGTCTTAGCTTTAACTTTAGTTCGAGTCTTGAAGAGCTTTCTTTGCGTAGCTGCGACGCAGTCGAGAGAGAACCAGGTTTGTTGGCGATGTTAGGACAGCATTAGGGGAGGTTAAGGAAACTGGAACTGTCGTATAATGAGTGGTTGTTCAACAAAGAAGTTGTTTCGATGTTAGCTTCTTGTGATGTCTTGATTGAGTTGGATTTGAGAGGGTGCAAGCACTTGATAGGTTCAGTGTTGGTTTCTTTGAACAAAAGCCGTGTGAAGTTGAGGAGTTTAGACATTGCAAGTTGTCGACTCATCATGCTGATGAGATGGAGGCTTTTGTTATGAAGGCACGATGCTTGAAGAAGATTGTAGTTGAAGAGAACAAGATTACAGAAGCTGCATGAAATGGGCTTCGAGTAATTTGATTGAGGTTATTACTCTTGATTCAGATGTTCCTTGGTAGTTACTTTGGTTAGTGTTTGATCAAGGAAAGCAACATATGCCCCCACACAACAAAACTGTACGTGAATTACATAAGTTTGTATATTACATGAATAAAGTGGAAATTCAATGATGTGTTTTTTTTTTCAATAGATTAGGGGTGTGAATGTACATTGTGTAAATTATTCTGCTGAAAAGTTGTACACTGATATGGATTCTGAAATATGCAGAAGGAAAAGACAACTAATTGTAGCAGTGATTTCTATAACCAATTTTTAATAAATATGGGGTTTGTTGATAATATTGGGCTTTAGAGTCCTGAAGAAGGGTACTTTCAAACTAATATTTAAGAATTTGGATTTTTGAACTTCATTGGATACAATTACATAAGAAATAAGAAAAACATAAAACAGTTACACAAAAGGCATAAAAAAAAGAAGAAGAAAGGCATCATGACTCATGACATTTTTACATATATTTTTCTTAGTTATCATCTTATCATATGTTAATTAAATCTATCTATACTAATATTTGCAAAGTGATTCTTTTCATTTGAACTCTTTCAGTAGGGTGGTTAATGTTATTGATATGTTTAACAAAAAATAATTAAATTTGTTAACATAGCCATACACTAAAACGAATTTTAGTAATTATTAAATTAACATTATCTAAAAATAGTTCATATTATATTATCCAAAAAAAACTAAAACGAACTTTATTAATTTACTAATTATTCTTATCTAAAAATAGTTTACTATATTATCTAAAATTATTATGTCTGCATATGCTTGAAAAAACACCTAAAATTCACAATTACATTTTCTTCACCTATAAGAAGATTTGATAATAATATAAGTTGTGTTTTCTTTTTGACCTCATTTTCTCTTTTATCCAGAGACAAACATGTTCAGTTGGACATAAATACTTCGAATCACTAAATAATATATCCCCATGATCTATGTTGCATAATGTGTATACACTGGTATATACACAAGGACAACTTATTGGATAAATTATTATTTAACAAATTTGTAAACTTATATTTATGTAAATGACTTCAAGACAACTATTCCTAGCTACATATTTTACAGCTATTAATTCCTGTCTACGGTGGCTTACAGTGAAATGGCTGTAAGAAGTCGAAACAAAAAAAAATCTCCATAATATTATGACAATGTAACAAATAATGAATCTCACGAGTTTTTTTTATATTTCATTAGATATATACCAACGAAAATAGAAAATAGTGAATCTCACAAATTTTTTTTTTGAGTACCAAATTTAGAAGTTTACCTAGAAAAATGATATAAAACAATCATTAATGATTACGACATAATCAAAATAGAGATCTAAAAAAGGTTTGATTAAACAAAAACTAACAAGATACAAAAATAGAACAATTCGATTTAGTGATGATACATAATATAACTTGAGTTTAGTGAAAATTTTAGTACTTCTAAATAGAGAAATTTATAAGAACGAAACGGAGAAAATTCTATTTACCATATTGTTGCTTTTTCTAACATTTCTTTAATTCAAAACCAAAAGAAAAAAGGAACATTGTCTAAAATACCACATTCATAATATCACTTTGACTCTCATTTTTAAGAGGGAAAACGTATTTATAGCCCTAAAATTAATTAATCTAAGACTTAGAGTTTAGAATTGAGGAGTAATGTAGAATTTGGATTGTGAAATTTAGAATTTTAATTAAACTAAGAATGTTTTGCCTCTTAATGAAGAAGATATTTATGAAAATGTTTCTTTAGTGAAAATAAAGATAAATAATTGTACCAATAACGTGGTAAACATGAAAATTTCCGGAAAAAAGAGAATCTCTGTAAATTTGTTTTCCATTTTTAGGTCAGTAAGCTCAAAGTCAGTTTTTTAAATGATGCAAACAAAAAAAATTAATAAATATTCAAACAATTTTTTAGAGAAAAAACAATAACATATAAATTTATGGAATATATTATTGCACATATCTCGCCTACTTGATCAATGTGTTTCTTGCAGATGATGTTTTTATCCATCTGATTCAGTAAACTAAACAAACACGTTGATCCAAATAATGCTCTTTAACTAGCTTCTGTGAGGAAACACTAATGGTTGATTTTTAAAGAGTCCACATGAATTTCTTTTTCAGATGCATAAGGTTAAACCACAACAATTTTATGTTAATTTTTAACTTTATTCACTGCTACAAGTCAAAGAACGTTGCCATCGTTTATAACTCCGCCAAAAGATTATTGGGAACTAACCCAAATCTAGCGAGCCAGGCCAAGTTGACCACACATGTAGTGGAATCCACTAAACATAACATGACCGATGAAAAACCAAGGTTACATTCTGTAACCCGTTTATGATATGCTCAATTTCGCGAAAGATCGTTGTCCATGATTCTCTTTATACATACGAATAAGTTTTTAACCAGTGTGTTTTTCTTTGCTTTTTATTTCAATTATAACATAGAAAATTTAAAATATTCCAAAACCGTTCAATTCAAATCGATGACTCTAAAATTGAGTGTATAAGATTAAATAAGTAAATCTTTACTTAATCTATACACGATGTAAGATTTAAAAAAATAAACAATTTTGACATCGAATATGAGATCAATTTTTTTTTAAAGAAACACTAGGAAGATCTTTTGAAGCCTTCACAACATTTCAATACCATAACCTTTAATACAAAAACAACTATTATAAAAAGTAAAATATATTTTACCACTTATAATCTCTCATTACCTAAATCTTTTTAAAAGACAAAAATCATTATCATACATATATTTTGCAAATGTAAATCTAAAACACAAACCATAAAATCTTACAAAAAATAGTAATTTAGATCACATGTAAAGTATATCCCGCCCGTAGGGCGGGCATACCCTAGTATTTAATAAAAAAAGTATTCAGATATTCAAAATATTGTATATCTATAAAATTACAGATCAAATCAAATCGAAAAATTAAAAATTCTTGCATATTGGATTGAGAATATCTTTAAATTTCGGATATCCAGCTCATTACCCACCCCTAGTTGGTGGATTATAACTTCTTTTATTGCTCAACAACAACTTTTTTTTCAAGTGCAGTTTGGTCTTATTTCTCACATTTATCACACAACTAAAAGAAAGTAGGTCCGATAATTCAAACAATTGAAAAATAGTCTCAATTCAGATTTTCTCTTTTGCTAAACAACTAAAAGTACACGTAGAAACATCCGTGAGAGAACTCGCGGATCAGAGGGTTTAGGCCCAACAACTTCGCGGGCTTTATTTAGTTAAGTTTTAAAACCCAACAAAACCCTAATTTCCCACAAGTTTCCCTTCCTTCCTACGTTCATCGACTGTGAGAAAAGAAGAAAAAAATCAATCCTTCAAGTTTTTTTCTTCTTCTTACTAATCGATTCTACAGCGAACTTGGTGCAGAGAAGATTAAATTGGAGAGTCCTCCCTACACTCTGTTCGAAAAAGCTCAAGTATTGTTCCATCCTCTATCACTAACCTTGTGCAATTATACATCCTGCTTTTAAAGTTTAGGCCTAGTTTTGGTTCTTATGTTGAATCACGACTCCTTAAGGTTCTAAGGGCTTAATAAAGTTAGTGTTTTGCTAAGAAAGTACAATGCTTTAGGTTGAAATCGATGGTAAGAGAGCCTTTATTAGATGCCTGAAGCTTATTCTCGTGTTCTGTTACGTCTATGTTTTAGCTGAACGTGAAAGTTTTAATTTTTGTTTTCTTCTTTTGTTGTTGCCAGAATGCCAGAACCTGTTGTGGTTGGACCAGCTAAAATTGGTAAGCTGAAGATATTGTCTTGTTAATGATTATCTCCTCGGGAGCTAGGTCTTTTAAAGAATCTCGTTTGTTGGTTTTTGATGCTCGGCAGGGAGCTCACGTCATGAAAAGCGGAAGGAGGCTCGCTTGCAGAAGAGCCAGAAGAAGCATGAATCTTGGCTTCAGCGTCAGGTATATGAGGGGATCTTTGTTTTGGTATCTACGGTTTAGTTACCAAGTCAATAATGTTGGTACTTCTGGTTTTCAGAAGTTGCAGAAGGAGAAACGAGTATCATCATCAGTCCAGAAGACTGGTGACTTGATCAAGTCTGGAGATTTTCTCCAGAGAAGTGATAAAGAAACTGAACATGTGAAATCAGTTAGTCCTGGTGGAAACAAGGATGATAAGAAGTCATTTACCAAAAAGAAAGAAGTGGTTAGAGTCAAACCAAAGGAGAAGAAGATGCAAAGAGGACGCGGAATGAAAGATGTAAACAAACCAAGGAAGAAGACCAAGTTTGAAGAGTATCTTGAAATGGAGACACAAAGTGCTTTACTATCTGGTGAGCAGGATGTTGAACTTGAGAGGAAGCTCGCTAAGAAGCTCAAGGTGAAGAATGGGAAACTGAGAGGCGTGGATGATGGTATGAATGATTTGTTCGAAGGGCTTCCATCTGTGTTGGATTCAATGGAATCTGAACTTGGTGATTCTCGTAAAAAGGGTAAGAGAAAGAGATCCGAGGAAAAACAGAACCCTGAGGTTTTCGATGAGCAAGCGAATGAAGGCTTCGAGCATGGAGAATCTGATTTTTCTGAGGAGGCAAGTGAAGAAGAGCCTAAAAGAAAAAGAGACCGTAAAAACCGTAAGAAGAAGAAGTCTTTAGATGAAGAAGAGCTAGATAATCATCCGATGGAGATCACAGATGATGTTGAGCTAGAGACTGTTAACTATCACGATTCACCGTCAAGTTTGGAGAAAGTAGAATCTCCTCTGCGGAAATCTAATCCTGAGAGCAGCATCAAGTATGTAGCTCCTCGTTTTAGATCTCAGGCCAAAAGTGAATCTGAGGAACACGCTAAAATACGTACACGGGTAAAAGGTATGGCTAGCAAAAGGCTGTTTAACCTTGTGGTGTTTGTAGTTGTGTAATATTAGTTTGACATGCTTGGAATGTGTTACAGGTCTTCTAAATAAGATGGCTGAATCAAATGTAGAAACAATAACCGCAGAACTTTCCACAATCTATCGCGTAAGCTTAATTACCGTTTAGTGTTCATGATTGATTCGTCAGTATTCAATATTTCTTTTTGTTTCCATTCTCATGGTAACCTGTAATATTTACTGTAGAGTGTTGCAAGAAGTGTGTCCTCTCAGATTTTCTGTGAAGAGGTTTTGGCAACTTATGCCAGAGGCAATGAGCAGTTAAGATCTGTACATCTTTCAATAGTTTCAGCCCTTAAATAGTGCATGGAACTCCTTAATTACATTGACGTACATATAAAACGATTAATGGCTGAATAATTTGTCTTCCTTGTTAAGGTACGCTGTATTTGCTGCTTTTATAGCTGGCATGGCTTGTCAAGTTGGTATGGATTTCAGTGCACAGCTTATTGCTTCACTTGCTAAATCTTTCGAGGTATGGCCCTGAGTTTTTCCTGTATGAATCGCTTGCTAAGTCCTCCATAATATGTTTCTCTTACATCTTGTTCGAAATACTGCATTCATTACACATTCTCTCATTTTTCAGGATGAATACCAGAAAGAAGACAGTCTCTCTTTGAATGGAATTACTCTTTTACTTTCTTATCTCTGCTTATTGGGAGTTTGCTCCAGGTAAACTTTACAGCAGCTACAATTTTTTTTAAGAATGTTGTGTAGAATGTTTGTTTACTTTGTTTATTAATTTTTTGGTTATTTTCTGGGACTGAATGTGAACTTGTGTATATGTTTTGCAGTGATCTTATTTATGATTTCTTAATGACACTGGCAAATCGGCTGACTGAAGTTGATGCCTCCACTATTTTAACTGTTTTAGATAGTAAGTTTTATTACTATCCTTGCATGGTCATATTAGTTGTTTTGAGATCTTATATAACATTACTAAGTTCTTGATTATGCGTTGGGTTAGCCTGTGGAATGAAGATAAGAAGTGATGATCCTGTGGCTATGAAAACCTTCATCATAAGCATCCAGAACAAGACTAATGAAATTAAAACCTCTCCGGATTGCAAGACTGATATAAATAAATTCACAGTAAGCGATCTGCTAAAGATTCTCTTGAAGAAAATGTTTTGTTATGATCTTTAAAGTCGTTTATTACTCGGGAATATATAGATGGAAAAAATGCTTGAAACCATTGCTGCAATCAAGAACAACAAGTTGAGAGCCAAAGAGGATTCCGTCCAGAACACCAGGGTAAAGAAGTGGCTTCAAAAGGTAATATCTCAGCTGTGATTCATCGACCTCAGCTTCTGCTTCTCACCGTTGCTTTTGGACGAGTAATTTTTTGCCATTTTTCCTTATAAATTGCACAGTTGAGAGTGGAAGAAGTACTATTAAGAGGACTCACATGGAGCAAGCTGCTTGACACCGAGAAGAAGGGTCAGTGGTGGTTATCTGGCTATTTAGTTGTTAAAACAAACAACGCTGAAGATGTAGCACAAACAATGGACGCTGAGGTTGTTGAGGCACAGAAAATGTTAAAGCTAGCTGATGCACAGAGGATGAATACAGATTCCAGAAAAGCTATATTTTGCGTGATCATGAGTAGTGAAGACTACATTGATGCATTTGAGAAACTTCTTAGATTGGATCTGCCAGGAAAGCAGGACCGAGAGATCATGAGGGTCCTAGTTGAATGCTGTTTACAGGAGAAAGTATTTAACAAGTACTACACAGTTCTCGCTTTAAAGTTGTGTGAGCACGACAAGAATCATAAGTTTACACTACAGGTACTTTATAGAACCAGAGTTCGGTTATGTAATTGATTCTTCTCTCTTAAATCATCTTATGTTGGTTTATGCAGTATTGCATCTGGGACCATTTCAAAGAACTAGAGTCATTGTCACTTCAGAGATCAATGCATCTGGCGAAATTTGTGGCAGAGATGATTGTATCCTTCAATCTTTCTCTTGCGGTTCTCAAATGTGTAGACTTGGCAAATCCAGTGCAGTTAACTCCAAAGAGAATCATGCACTTCCGGATGCTGTTCGAGGCCATCTTTGAGAACAGTGAGAAACTTGTGTGGAACTTGTTCACTCGCATAGCTGTGAATCCGGACTATGAAGCTCTACGAGATGGCATCAAGTTCTTCATGAAGGAATATGTTGTGAAAGCTAATAAGGCAATCTATGGGAAATTCAGGAAAGCGAAAGAAGCTCTTAACAATGCAGATGGAACGCTGCTCATGTGATGATTCTTGTTGACATGGCAAGGACAACAGTTTTTTTTTGCAAGCTCCTATGAGTTTACTTTAATTATGTATTTGTCTCTTACGTTGTACACATTCTCGTTTGACTGAGACTTGGTTATTTGTAGCTACTATTTATTTAAAGGTTACCAAGTTTCAGGATCATGTTTCATCAGTTTCAATAAAAACTTGTAGAAACGGATCCTAATTACTTTGATATTTGAATTTTTTTTGTCTTAATACTATGAGAAACATTAAATAGACAAATATCACAATCGACAAGGTAGACAATTTTATATGTTTTATGAAAATTTACTTTAACTGCATCAGATCTATAAAATTTATCGATAATAGTATTTTTTGTATCATACTGAAGATTTCTTGTAAATTTTTTTTTTCAATTTTTGTATAATTCGTTTTCGCTGGAAATTGAAACTCAAACCCCGTAGTGTAAAATATTAATGATTTTTTAATCAAATTATTGGACCAAAGGAATTTTCACTTTTGATATTTAATTTTGTTAACAAATTGACTGACTTTTTTTTACCGAAATTGTTTTGTTTTCTAAAACATTTAGTTGATTTTCCATAAATCTTTTTTTTCAAAGCTGGATAATTATGATATTATAAACTATGAGAAAATATTACAGACGATTTTGACTGTGTTTTTATTGGATCTACATTTGATAGTACTTCTTGCGCCGTACTACAAATTTCATGTAAGCATTTTATCAATTAATTCGTATAATTTTGTCTTTCACATAATTGTACCTGGAATTCTAAATCCAAACATTTTGGTGTAGAAGTTTTAATGAAGTCAAACCATTGGACTTCCACAAATCTAAAAGAAATATTATTTGATATTTTTACAAAATGTAGACTCATTGCATAGAGTAATCTTTTGGTTGACCTCCATCCTTGGATATTTAGAATTCTGACAAAACTACAACTGCAATCCAACCAACCTACGAAAACCACTAGACAACAACTCTGAAACACCAAGGCAAAGATGAATCTCTAGATCCCATGGGGTTTCAGTGTTTAAAACTGTTTCCATGATTGTAGAAGAATCAAATCTTTATTTCCTTTCAAGACTCCTTAGAAAAAAAGATATGTTTCATCAAAGAAATGAAGGATACAAAACGAAAAACGAAAAAACACAAAAGAAATCCAAAGATACATATCTCTCATCTCAGCAAGAGGGGAACCCATATGCATCAAACCTAACTTCGACTAAATATTTTTATAAAAAGGGCAATTTAAACCAAACAAAACACAACCATTATAGAGTATCCTTCAAATCATTCATCACTTTTCAAGCTTTCCTTCACTTGGCACTGGCGAGCTGGGAGCGGATGAGCTTAGCCGCATCAACCATGTTCTTCAGGGCAGGCTTCACCTCGGTGTACTTACGGGTCTTGAGACCACAGTCAGGGTTAACCCAAAGGATGTTCTGCTCAAGAACAGCAAGCATCTTGTTGACTCTGTCAGCGATTTCCTCAGAAGATGGTATTCTTGGAGAGTGGATGTCGTAGACACCTGGACCAATTCCAGCACCGTACTTCACTCCCTCACGGAACACAGAGAGAAGCTTCTCATCAGATCGGGAGTTCTCAATGGTGATGACATCAGCATCCATGTCGATGATGGAGTGTATGATGTCATTGAAGTGGGAGTAGCACATGTGAGTGTGGATCTGTAAACACACAACCAGAACAAGCACAGGTTATAAGCAACTGTGAAAGCATTTCACTCCAATAGTTCGAGCGTTATGTGTTTAAGGAAGCAAACCTGGGTGGTGTCTTGGACGCCACAGTTGGTGATTCTGAAAGAGTGAACAGCCCAGTCCAAGTAGAAAGCGTGCTCGGACTTCCTGAGTGGTAATCCTTCTCTAAGTGCAGCCTCATCAATCTGAATGACACCAATTCCACCTTTCTCAAGATCCTCGACTTCGTCCTTGATGGCCAAAGCAATCTGGTAACAGGTTTCGTGCCTAGCAAAGTTTCCAAAAATATATGTTTTAATACTTTGGTTCTTTTTGTTATACGCTGAGTTAGTTTCAGAGTAAGGTTTTTAATGTGTATACCTGGGCTGGTCGTTTCTGACGAAGGACCAGTTAAGAATGGTGACAGGGCCGGTAAGCATTCCCTTCATTGGGCGCGAGGTCATGCTCTGAGCCATAGCGGACCAGAAGACGGTCATTGCCTTGGGACGGCTCACATCACCGTAGATAACTGGTGGTTTCACACAGCGAGATCCGTAAGATTGAACCCATCCGTTTGCGGTGAAGGCAAAACCAGACAACTGCTCCCCAAAGTACTCAACCATGTCGTTTCTCTACAATATTGTTGAAACATGTCTCGTCAGATACATTATCAAGGACTACCAGTAATACCTTTGAATTGACATCACTCGACTACCAGTACTCACCTCTGGCTCTCCGTGGACAAGAACATCGATGTCAAGTTCCTCTTGGAGGTCAACAACTTTCTTGATCTCTTCCTTCATTGCCTTAACATAGTCCTCCTCAGAAACCCTATTAAAGAACCGTTAGTATCATACCGTTTAAGGAGATAGCAGGGATTAAATTTAGGAGACTAACTTCTTGGCCTTGTACTCTCTGCGAACTCTCCTGAGCTCTACGGTCTGTGGGAAGGATCCAATGGTGGTGGTTGGCAGGATGGGGAGGTTGAGCTTCTTCTGCTGAGCATCGAGCCTAGCACTAACATTAGTTGCACGACGGTGGTCTGAGCCCTTCAAAGCGGCAGCCTGAGATAACAATCAGAAAACATCCGATCAATAAAATATAAAGAACATGAATCGTTGAACGTGAACATGGCTTCGGTTTGGCGTCAAACTTACAGCCTTCTGAACACCCTCGTTGGTGACTCTTGGGGAAGATCTCCTTGAAGCCAAAGCAGCAGCGTTGGCAGAGAAAAGGGCCTGAAAGAGAAAACAATATTAGAGTTCTAATGCTTACCAAATCAATTACATTGCAGATATATTCAAGGATCCAATAAAGACTCCGGTAGCTAAAATTTCTGTGAAGCATACCTCATCCTTCTGACCAGCCAAAGCCTTGGCCAATGCGTTCACTTCAACGACCTTCTGGGCAGCAAACGCCAACCATGACTTGATTTCGTCGTCAAGCTTGGTCTCGTTTACAAGATCGACGGCGGTGTGGAGAAGAGAGCAGGAGGTTGAGACCACAAGCTTGTCTGAATCAATGCAGAGAGAAAACAGATCAACATTTGAAGTAATTATTTTGAGTACTCTCGTAATCTTGTCAGGTGACTCGGGTAAAATGCATATGAATCTCGAAGAACATAATACCTTTTCCAACAACACCCCCAAGTTCCTGCAAGGTGCTGAGAGACGCAGCAAAGTCATTGGCCCAGATGTTCCTTCCGTCAACAACACCAGCAAAAAGGTACTTTCCGGCGGGGAAACTTGCCTTGACCAAATCAAGGGTCTTTGTGCCACGAACCAAATCAAGTCCATAGGCGGTCACACCCTTCAAGGAAGTTAGGGTCTTGTATGCTTCAGCAGGGATATCAGCGAAGTAGGTCTCCACAAGAACATTCAAACCAGATAGAGTTGATTCAAGTTCCGCATAAGCTCCAGTAAACGCCTGGAGTTTGTGGCCCTCAAGATCCATAACAAGGACAGGCTCGTCAAGCTGAATCCAGGTGGCACCAGCTGCCTTAAGCTCGGTAATAACCTCTCTGAAGAAAATCAAAGTCATCATGTCAGTGAGTATTATTCATAGCATCAAGGACATGGATGGCAAAATAAGAAGTATTTTCTTACTTGTAGACAGCGAGGACTTTGGGGAGAAGAGAAAGAAGGTCAAATGACTTCTCAACACCCTTGGCAGCCTTAGAAAGCAACAAGTAGGAGACTGGGCCAACAAGTACAGGGACGGTCTCAACACCAAGCTGCATAAACATAAAGTTTACCAGATCAGAACTTTAGACAGAAAATATTCTAAATGTACATATCGAGTGTATTCTTAACGTAGCAGCATCCTATACGAGACACCATTCATTGAATCTAAGCTATTAAACACTAACTTCTCGAACCAAAGCCTAAGATCTTCAATAATTAGTAACGTCCTAGTAAATGAAGAAGATTGAAGAATGATACGTACAGCTTTGGCCTCCTTGTACTCATTCACAGCCTTGTGAGATGCGTAAGAAAAGTTGACCTCAGGGCCCAACTCAGGGACAATGTAGTGGCTGCATCAACAAAACATCAATCAACACATTAGTCAACAACTAAAAAGAACCTAACTAACAATGCAACTGCACAAGAAAGCGTTAGAGACTCACTAGTTGGTGTCAAACCACTTGGTCATTTCCATAGCGGGAACAGAGGCGTTTCCTCTAGCCATGGAGAAGTAAACATCCAACCCAATCTCACCACCAGTGTACCCATACCTCGGTGGAACAGCACCAAGCATGGCAGTAGTGTCGAGAACCTGGTCGTAGTGAGCAAAGGTGTTGCTAGGGATGTACTTAGTCCCAGCCTCAGACATCTGCTTCCAGATAGCAGACCTGAGATCAGCAGACACCTTCTGAAGATCCTCAGCAGTGGTCTTACCATCCCAGAAAGATTCCAACGCAAACTTGAGCTCTCTCTTGGGGCCCATGCGAGGGTATCCAACAATGTGAGACGCCATTTCGATTTACTTTTTTACTGCATCAAACAAAACAAACAAACCAAGATCAATATCTATTGAATCAGATAAAAAGATGTTAGCTTTATTAATATATAAGATAATAAGACCTCCAAGAAAGTGGCAAATTTAAAACTTCACGTGTTTTCAAAAAAAAAAAAAGTCGAAAAGTAGGTAGCTTTTTGTCGTATTATATGAATTGAAATGAGACTACTTTAAACCGGATCCTATAAACCGGATCTTTTAAACCGGATCTAACACACACACACACACGAGCTCATGACAATTAGATCGCGAATCAGATCCAGAACCACCAGATCTACAAATCGACCGACACTAATTCAAAACCTCAGATCTGTGAGTTGATGAACTCTCTCTCACCGTTTAGATCTCAAACAGACGCGGAGAAATTCAAATATTCAAAATCAAATCACACTACGAACAACGAAAATGAGAAGGGAAAGGGGGAGCTAAATAAGGGAGACGTGGGGAAGCGATAGAGTCTCGGAGACGTACCTCGCGGAGGAAGAATCGGAGAAGAAAGGGTTGGCTAAAGAAGAAGAGAGGACGAGGACGAAGAAGAAGAGTGGCTTGTGTGACTTTATTTATAGCAAAACAGAAATTGAGATCTGGTGGTAGTGGTGGTGGGATATTTTCGGAAATAATTATTTTATTTCTACATTTATTATTTCAATTCTTTTTTTTTACGGCTGTATTTATTCCCCTGGAATATACCAATTCTTACCAAATGTAAGTCAAATAAATCAAACTGTAGCTAGGAAATACGATAATACTTTCTTTCGTTTCAAAAAAATACATATTTTAGAGTTTCATATAAATTAATAAAATATACTATATTTAAGTATATTATTTTTATGCTTAATTTTATTTTACTTCCTCCATTCGAATTTATATGATATTTTACAGTCTTGCACATAAATAAATAAAAATTGATGTAATATCTATTTTAACCTCTTTAGTATTAATTTTCAGTTGACTTAGATCATTATCATTAGAAATGTTATTTACAAGGGTATAAAAACTCATATGTTGTCTTTTTTACCTAGAATTTTGTGCAGGTCAAATATATTGAAAAGAAAATCATTAAAACGTCAAGTAAATACGAACAGAAGAAGTATAACTTTTAATCAATAAAAATATAATTAATATAATTAATTTTATTAAAGCTAATAATTTACAATGATTAATTAATAAAAAGTATTAAAATGTAAAAGTATATCTTTAAAGAAAATTTCTAAAACATGGAACTTTTGTAACAGATGGAATACATTATACTTTTGAAAGACTCCACATGATACATTATGCGATACATGTAATATCTTAGTTAATTTATTGTGCAATATTGGTAGTTGGTTATATTGATATTTTTATTAGCTAAGTTCACTCAAAAGAAAAAAGTTTATGACAGAAGTAAAGTGAAGTCCAATCATTTAATTAAACGTATTATTAAGAGAATTAAAAAGGGGATTAAAACGTGAAGGGGGAGTTGGTGTACGTGGGAGGGATTAGTAGGAGTGGGTGGTGGCATGGGACCCACGGAGGTTGGTGGAGATTCACCATTTCATACGACGGCGTTTTTAGTGCACCGCGAAGAGTATCGACATCGAGGCCTGTTCCACAGTGTTTTGGAAACCAAGTTGGAGACTGACTGAACCTGATTGTATTTTTTTCTTTTGATGAAAATTATTAAATTCATACAATTTAAGTTATTTAACTATTGAAATTTTTCATTCTATTATTTTTTGATCAACAGTCAAAAATTGATAAAATACATATATACAACTTAGTCATAACAATAATACTTTGGTCTTTGGGTAGTTCACTTTTTTTTCTAATACTAGCAAAAATGTTTCATTTTCCTCTTTTAATTTAATATTATCTCCGTTTCAAATTACTTGTCGTTGTAGGGTAAATTTTTTATTTCAAAATAAGTATCGTTTTATAATTTTAATAGAAAATTTAATGATTTTATATATTATTCTATTTTTCTTAGTTGTAATGTAGTTAGGTGTATAGGTAATGATGTTTTGATTTTGAGAATATGTAAAAATAAATATTTTCTTAATCTGTGTATAAAAACTTAAAACGACAATTAAAATGAAACGGATAAAGTATTAGTCAATAGTCATCCATTCACCCATCAAAGTTTAAGTAGTTGAGTTAAACTGGTTAGAGTATGACTTATTATGTCAAGGATTTAACTTTTGTTGTTGTACTTACATCAGTGCATGTTGTAAGTTTTTTTGTACTTAGAAAATATCGAAAGCGAGAAAAGACTCAAACCTCCACCCAAATATATATTTTGATAATCAAGTAAGGTATACCATGTACAGGATCATATGATATTTATATTGTTTATGAAGTTGTAACTGTTCAGTGAGTGTAGTAGTAGGTAAAGAAGGGGGTTATCTGGTCATGTACCATAATATATAAATGTTTGTACTGTTTAAGATTCATAAACAAAGTGGTGAGTGGTCTTAATCTTGTAGTTTGGCCACCAAACACTAATTATTAAGTTTTATTTAACTTCATCGCTTCATTTGATAACATGTTACCTTTCCTTGTGATCTAATTTTCTTTTTGTTCATTTCATAACGTTAATATATTGCATATTAGTGATGACACACCAAAACTTTGACGAGTACAACAATAGATTTATATAAACTATCTTGTAAGCCTCAATGTTCTCGATCCTGCGTTAAACCATTCATTACACTGAAAGTCCATTTTACCTACTATTAGTCTATGAATATAATACATATGCATAGTGGGATCAGTATGTCACGAATCATTAATCCTCGGTTTTATTATTTCACTCAAAGGTGTATCAGAGTCTAACCATAGCGGATACACTACTTGATTATTATAAGCTATTTTGCAGGACTTGTGAGGATATTATAAGTTCAATAACTAGTTTGGACATTGGCGTATTGAAAATTGTGTATGTATATTATGAGTTTTAAAATAATAAAACGAATAAGATGATGATGTTGCCTGTTGCAAACAGAGAATACAGTCAACACTGTGCTGCTTTTTTCCTTATCAACTTTCACAAAATGCTTATTCAGGAGTTGTAGTTACTAGTTTGATACAATATAGATGAAAACTATAGCTAGTTATTATTTACTTTTAGACAAAGTAAACCATAGGTTAATTAAATATTTTAGTTATTTGTATTCTGTACTGTTACAGAAAAAAAAGATTTGTAATCTGTATTTAATTTATTACGACAAATTGTCAATCACAACAAATAAATTGAGTAATAATCACATACAGTAAGTAGCAAGAAAATTGCATATGCCTCCTTGAATCTAGTTTGTCGGTGGATTTAGATCTAGCAGGATTCACACGAGCATTCAATGAAGAAATTCATTTTTATTTTATTATATTAAACAAGGTATTCTAAATAGTTCAAATGAGAACTTGCGGAGCATACTATCAAACATTGATCTCATATGACAGTTTGAAGTGACGTAGTCAAACATGTATTTTTATCAGATGATAGAATCATCAGTTGTAAATCATCTATATAAGATTTTTAGCAATATAATAACATAATTAATCAGATATTAAAAAAACGGTTCAAACTCAAAAAGGAAAGTTTTAGAATGCGGGGATATTTGATAAATAATTGAGCTAATTAGTATGAGTACTGTAAAAAACATTATACGACCATATTATATGTTTGTATATCTCACATTTTTTCCCCATCTTGAGTTTGGTAGATCGTATAATTTACAACGAATCACAAGATCCAAAGCATCCCTATTGCTGGCTTATACAACTTTGTAATTAAACTATGATAATGATATGCTTTTAGCCATGTGAGTGTATAATTAAAGACACATACATATACATTTTGATGTCACTTGAAAGTTAATAATTTAAACAATTTATAAAGATATAAAGATTCAGAAATGATTAAAATAAATCTCAATCACAAGGCTTCATATTAACAAGTGAATATATAATGAAAATGAAAACCAAACTTTGTTAGATAGAGCACATTCAAAAAGATTATACAATGTGTACGCAGCTAAAGTTGAATTGGATTAACACCAAAGCTTATGGTAGGAACACGATAATATTATTAATTTCTGCGATTTAGAGCCTGATTAAAAGAAGCTTTTAAAGGGGGGGAGCACACCAAAACTTAAAAACTCAACTCCAAAAATTATTAATTAAAAGTCCACTTTGTTTGAGTATTTGTACGGTTTACGGCCCACTGACACGTGACAATCCGCGATCGGTTCGTTTTTAATTTTTTTTTAAATAAGACAAAAAATCCTAAAAACTTCAAATGAAGTTTTTAGGGTTAATCATGATATTAGAGTTCTCCTAGATAACAACATAAGATGTCTTTTTTACTACAACATATCAACATTTTTTTACAGTTTTGGCTTAAACTTGATCAGATCTTGATGCTATTTATGTCTCCCAATCTTTCATCTTCTTGCTCCCTTTTGGTTTCTCTATAGGACCATTCATCCCTGCCATTTTCTTGTTGTATTTTTCCCGTAGAGGATCATTCGAAGTCCACCTGCACAATCATTCACGATGCCAAAAAACAAAAGGTTAAAAAAGCAGCTACAAGATTCTCCCACCAAAACACCCGTTCACACTTGCTTCCAACCTCTCTCTCAACATAGCTTCCTTTGCATCACGTTCTCTCTTCATCTTGTAGCTCGTCTTCTTCTTCTAGAGGAAGTAGATCAGCCACTTCTTGAGCTCTTTAAAGATTCTTTTCTGTAATCCTTCTGCTTCTCTCTTCCAAGGCATCTTCATTTTCTTCTTCCTTGTCTTGATTGCTCAACTCTTCTTCTTTTGTAGATATAATCTTAGCCTGTCTAACACGCCAATGATCAGCTCTAACTTCTTCACGGTATTCAGTTCTTATCTGAGCTAGACAACGCAGTCTTGGGTCAATTTTTCCTAGCAACCCCTGAATCACCACCATCCTTTGGGAAAGCTCTATCCAAAACATATGTGCATCCTAAGGCCATGTTTATCTCCGGTTTTTTAGAGTAAGGTTTTTAACATAATTTGATTCTTTTTTTTAAAATTTTTTTTGGGTAAGAGACGCCTCTTAGATCTCTTATTTAAGAGACGATTCTTAAGTTTTCTTAGTTAAAAGTTAAGAAACGTCTTTTAAAAAAAGTTAAGAATCTCTGCTAAAAGGCCGCCAATAAACATGCTCTAACATCCTCATCTTCCTGGGCTTCTTCGGCCCACTCGGGAGCTTTCCCAGGCCACTGTCTTTTCACTTTAGTCTGTCCAATCCCACCTCCTAGCTTAGCACGTGTAGCTAGTGCACCTTCACTCACTCCGCTGTGACAGACATCTTCAGAAGAAACTGACGAGAAATAAACGAACTTACACTTTGGAAAACTGTACGGATAGATAGCAAGAATATTTAGAATTCGACGAAAAGAAACCGTGGCGGGACAGGGGAGGGGGAGGAAGAGAACCAGAACGTTCAAAGGCAGGGAAAAACTCTTTGTAAACTCTACTGGGCATTCATGGGCTTGTTTATGTTGGGCCTTCATCTCCATCTTTTTCTGTTAGTAAATAACATACTCGATCTAAAATTAATTAGTGTAGTATCCCAAAACGTTTTATTCCCATTAGTGTTGGGAATTCGGATCATTATCCGCGGGTCATGTCCCGTTTGACTCACTGCGGGCGAGTACGGATCGACCAATTTAAAAAGCTCAACATGCAGGTGCGGATAGAGTTGATTTTAAGCGAAAACATGCGTGAATCGACCGAATTGGAGTCGCGGACACCCGTCAATCCACAAAATTAAATAAAAAATTAAAAAACTTGTAAGAAATAAAACAATTCATAATTTTTTTTAAAAAATTATACAATTTTTATTATAAATATATAATTTATATAATCTTTATAATATTTTTATAAAAATAATTCATATATAATAAAAATACTTATTTTATTAAATTTATTATTTTCCGCGGGTTAACGCAAATCTCAGCCGAATAGATGTAGGTATATAATTTATTATTTGTGGATTGTGCGGATCAACATTTCTAATAAAAAAAGAGTCGACCCACGGATTGACGGGCCAAACGGAGCATTTGATTACAACTCTAGCACTAACCACCCCAAAGCAAGATAACCTTGTGCTTACGTTTTCATATCAAACTCACGTAGGAAACACTAAAACTCGCTGAGATTAATTCGACCAAAAAACTAAAACTAAGACTAGCAGCATAGACTTAGTCAAAAAAAGAAAAGAAAAGAATAGCAGCATAGATGACAATGAAGAAAATTACATTCTCATATAGCGAACCGTACTATGAGTGCTCGTTCTAAGTTTTGATTTGACTTACTTTCTCCAAGTGTTATCTTTTCCTCAGGTGTTTTATCTATCCATGTTGATGTGCATGAAGCTGCGATACATCTAAAACTAAATACAGAGGAAAACTTTGTAAAAATTTGCAGTTTGGTCCATTTACTTCCCGTTAAAAGTTCAAACACAAAAAGAGAAGAAGCAGACTGCAGGAAAAAAAACCTGAAAACACATTAACAGAAACAGACAGATACAAAAGCTTTCAGACAAGATTACAACCAGACCAGCAGATAACTCATAACTACACGGCAGCGCCTAAAACCAATTCCCCGGCGGAGGTGTTACTACCGTCGTCGGAAGAAAGAGCGAGGGGAGACCAAAGATCACTGACACAGACATTTTGTTTCTTATCTTTAAGAAGTGAGTATGAGCCTCCTCTAGGCTCTAGCTTCGGAGTAGAGACACCATATCTTCTTTTATTTCTGGCCTTTTAAGTTTCTATATGGGCAATAGTGGATAATATAGCCCATATTTATAACGGCCTATATCTAACCCGTTATGCTGCAAGCCTAGATATGTATAAATGAATTTAAAGTTTATTATAAGCTCGCAAGTAACATTAAAAATGTGATAGGTACAAAATGTATACGTATTCTAATTTTTTAATCTTACAACCAAGATACGGGTAAATGGCCGATTAATATCTCAAGTAGGATCATATTGCCTTATCAGTACCCAAATTATTTTATTGTGTATATTTATATTTTATTTAATAAAAATTTGAAATCGGTGCCTAAATTTATAAAAAACGATTTTTACGTACATGCGACCGACAACATGTCAGGTAACCGGTAATATTTGTATGTGATATGCGGATAAATGGCCGATTAGTACCTCAACTAGGGTCATATTGCCTAATCAATGCCCAAATTATTTTACTGTGCATATTTATACCTGATCTAATAAAAATTTGAAATCGGTACCTAAACTTATAAAAATGACTTTTACGTACCTACGACCGACAGCGTATCAGGTAACCGGTAATATTTGTATATGATATGCTAACGTGGAAGAAACATAATATTTGTATAACCGGCAAATATGATCATATTGCCTAATCAATACCCAAATTAATTTTAATAGTATTAAATATTTTAATATTTTAAAAATATAGATTAATTTATTATTTCATGTCCTTAATAATCTGATCACTTTCTAGTTTTTTTATGAGCGGTTAATGCTTGCATTTTCTATGTGTTGAACCTGGGTTTGATCCACGTTAAATGTTTATTTTTTCCTGACTCAAAACGATATCGTTTATGTTAGCATAAGATGATTCAATCATGAACCGGTCCACTTCAACAAGTTACTAACACACTATCGGTCGCAGGTACGTAAAAACCATATTTTATGAGTTTATGTACCGATTTTAATTTTTTACTAGACCGTGTATAAATATGCACAATGAAATAGTTTAGGTACTAATTTAGGCAATATGACCCTAGTTGAGGTACTAATGGGCCTTTTTCCCAAAAAGATACTATCAAAACCATCATTAGCTAATGTATATACATGAGCTATCGTTTTTCTTTTAAATCACGTACATTATGTCTCATGCAAATTTGGACAAGAGAATTTAGTTATATACATAATAGCACATTCAACTCTATGTTTTTAAAGGGGTTTTAAGGGGTGGAGCCCACACTTTTTTAAAAATTCACCTCTCTTCTGCAAGAGGCGGTTCTTAAGAAGTTTTTAAACTGTTCACGGGCCTCACTGACACATGGCGACCTGCGATTGGTTTATTTATTTTTTTGTGGTAAAAAATCAGAGAAAGGAAGAAAAAAGAAAGTTAAGAGCCCCTTAGGGTTAACCATGCTCTAACTCTATAACTTTGTTATTCTACATGATATTTAAAGATTTTCAAGGTATTCGTCAGTTATAGTGTCCTGATTTATTTATTTTAATCAAGCACTAGTTAAATAGTTAGAATTTTTGAACTTTTAATTAATTAAGGTTGTTTTTTGCAATTTATTGATTTTTTGAAGATGCTTGTTTTTATAGCAATTTAGATTTTGCATTTCTGTGTGTGTGTTTTACTAAAATTTGTTGCATATATATAATTAACTATTTAAGAAAAAAAATATATATGTTAATCTCAAAAGAGAATAACCAAAATAGAACTAAGAAGTTTTTATCCCCAAAATAGCATTCAAATAAAAAATAATTAAAATAGATTTTATTAAAGGATGTAAATATAGATTTATACCAATTGAGTTAATTAATCTAAATTTAGAATTTAGAGTTATGGGGTAGAGTTTTGGAAGTAAATTTTAAAATTAAAAAAAAATAAAAGTAAAAAAAATCTATTTTGGAAAGCGTACAAGAAATCGAACATTACACGAGATGCACTGAATTACATGTACATTCGTTTTCGTGGCTGTTAGAGCTTGCCAATGCTGCCAAAGCGATCAATAAATATATATTTTGTCCAAACGATTTCTATTTATGGTTATGTATTAGTTAAATAACACACCTAACTTAGGCTTTAAAGTAACTACTATCACTAACATAATTACCAATTTCAAGTTCTCCACTCTCACTTCCCTTCTTTCATTTCCAATTCTTATCTCTTTATCACTAACTTATTTTCATTCATTTCCATGTGCATCGGATTATCACCTCTTGTTTTTGTCAGTCTACAAATAACTATTTTGGTTTTTTTATATACACTCAGTACTACATATCTACACATCAACAGCTCAGCCATATAATTTATCGTACGAGGAGATTCTGTCGGTTAGACCATATTAGGGCATCACAAACCTACGGTACCCATCGGCCATTGCATTAGTCTATGTTTTGTGAACCTTGTCCTTATCTTAAAAATCGTTGAAATGATCATGACCGTGATATAAACCTAAAACAACTTTGTTTTCCTAATAACCACTTTGTCAATTATACTACACCAGTTCAGAAATTGTATTAACTTAATTGTTCTTATGCATGTATATCCAGTGCCGATTCTAGTAAAACATTTGTTTTGACTCCTAAATTTTAAAGAGTTATTATACATAGATGGTACAGTTTCCAGATTCTCAAGTTGTTAATAAGATTAACCTTAAAATGTTTCTTGTTTTCTTAAATCTCAAACCGGTTTTAGGCATAAGGGTCTTGTGAAGGCCTAATTTGAGCAAATTTGAGCCATGTGATTTACCTTTTTGGGGATAAATTTTGGTACGTCGAGAAGAGAACCATATGAATCGACTGCTCTAGTGTTCTCTGCATTATTACGTTTTTGTGTAAACTATGTTCTTGGAATATATAATAAGAGTTTATATTTTGTACTACACTGCCATGCCAGCTAGATGAATATACCAAGAATCTTTGGATTCTTTTCACTACAAGAAAACCTGCGCTTACCGACTGCGTTTTGCGACTACAGTTGCAGTCGCAAAATTGTGCGACTGATTACTGACTATTTTGCGACTAATTACTGACTAACTTACATTCATCGCACATCAGTCGTAAATTAGCTACCAATGCTTCTAGTCGCAAAACAGTCGCAAAATTAAGACTAATAAGCGACTAAGTTGTTGTCGTTAAGATGTAGTCGCAAATTTGTCACAAAATTAGCGACTGTATTGCGACTTATATTCCATGTCACAAATCAATCACTATTTAGTCGGTAAAACTATTAATTATGTATTAAATCCCTAAAGTCTGAACATTAAACTTATATCATATAGCTAAATAAAATCAAGTCACTTTTCCTTTGTTCAAATCTCTGAATATAATGTTTTCAAACTCTAAACTCAAATCTTAAATTTTAACTCTAAACAAATCTTCATTCTACATCTTAAATCAAAACCCTAAATTACATACTTCAAACCCTATATACTAAATACAAATTTCAACAATAATATTTTTAACTTAAATACTAGATTTTAAATATAATGCTCTAAACTTGATCTTTTTCTAATTGTAGATCTCAAACTACATACTTAATTCTAAATTTCAAATTTCAAATGTTTATCCCAAGCCCTAAACCACATGTATTACTATAAACATCAACTTTTAAGTAACAAATATAATTCTTAGGATATATAGATATATATATATATATATATATATATATATATATACATACTTGAAATTATATTCAAAACTCCAACAATAAAACCCAAACCATATTCTCCAAACCTTATCATAAGTTCTAAACCCCAAACACTATAGTCAAACCCCTAAATCATAAATCTCAAACACTGTACTCCAACCCTAATATCCATTAATATTTCTAACAATTTTAATTTGCATCCTTTTTTACAAAACTCTAACTTCATATTTTAACCTATATTCAAACTTTAAATTCTATATCATAAACCTAACATATAAATCTATTTTTCATGTAGACTCCAAGTTTTAAATCCAAATCTATTTTTCTAAATTTTAATTCTAAATTTAAACCATAAACTGTATTTCTTAAAGAATAATCAGTTATAAACTTAACCCTCAAACTTTGTCCCTTTTGTCTTTAATCTAAACTCCAAACACTAATCACAAATTTCAAACTTTAAAACTTAAATATAAAACCACAATATTTAAATTATACAAATCATAAAACCATAATTCTTACAACTAAAAACAAGTACTAAATGAAAAAATGAAAATTTCTCATTGGCTAATCCTCAAAAAAGGATTGCTATTGCAACCATTTATTAGTGCCTTAGTGACAATCCAATGGCCAAAAATTGTTCTTTTTGTGTGTTTCTCTCCTCTCTTTTCATTGGTTGATTTTTAAAGACAAAGATCACTCTTCCTAGCCATTGATCGATGTAATCCTATGGCTGAAAACACTACTTTGTTTTCTCCTTCTCTCTTCCTCCCAAGACATTTTTTTTATCCTTCTCTTTCAATATTTATCGTCAAACTGTAAATCCTCTCTTCTCTCAAGACCATCCTTCCCAAGTCTACCTCCTCTACTCCACTTCCTCTCCTTGACACCTTTCCTCTTATGCGTGTCTCCTCCTCCGCGGCTCAAGACCTCCTCTCCTTCACGATTCCAGATCTGATCCTCTGCAAGTGACTCAGATCTCCACTGCGACTCAAGACCTTATCTCTTCCTCTGCCTAAGTATCATGTCCAACTCCAAAGCTTATATTCTCCTCTATAACTCGCTGGAGCCTGGAGATGGTTCCTCTGCAAGCGGCTCCATAAATCCTCCTCCGAGGCAGCTCAAAACCTTCTCTCCTCCTCTGCGACTCCAGACTTCTTTTCCTCCTCTACAACTTCACATATAAACTCTCTCTCTATCTCTCTTTTGGTTTTGATTTTATTTTTGTTCTGGGTAAAAGAAGGAAGAGAAGAAAAGCGAAGATTGGGAAAGACGAGGAGGGTCACGAAGCTTGAGGAAGACGGAGGAGGCTCGCGAAGCTTGAGATGGCGGAAGAGGCAGTGATGAAACGGGAAGGAGAAGTAAATCTAGGTTTATTATTTTTTTTTTTTTAGTTTAGATTTTTTTTTAAAATTTTGGTTTTCATTAAACCTATTGTAATTGTAAACCAGTTTTAAATATAAATAAAATTAATTTGGAAATTTTAATCTGGCAAAACCGGTTTAAATTAATAAACAATTTCAACTAATAAACCTATTTAAAATATAAACCAATTATATATATATATATATATATATATGTGTGTGTGTAAAAATATTGATTTTTTTTTAAATATATATTTCTATAAATATATTATTAATGGTAGTCGGGAATCAGTCGCTAAAATTATCACATATTAGTCGTACTATAGTTACAACAGTCGCAACTAAATTGCGACTGATTTGTGACTTACAAATGTAATCACAGATCGGTCGTTAAACAGTCGCAAAATAACGACTGATTAGCGACTAAGACATTTAGCGACGCGTGATATTGCGACTACGTGATTCAGTCGCAAATCAGTTGTAAACATGTGTTTTGCGACTGATTAATGACTATTATTGCAGTTGGTAATAACAAGTTTTCTTGTAGTGTTTGTACTTCTCAATATTTTAGCTTCCACCTAAATAAAAGAGTACCGATCCTTGTGGGACTAGAATATCAAACAAGAATCATGAAATGTGTGACTTTTTTACAAGATTGTACGTGCATGTTTTTTATATAAATGTTAGCCGGTTGTTATGATGATATAACCCACGTGCCATGTGCTATAGATTTTTTTAGCGCCTCGTTTATATTTGTTGATCATGAAGTTTTTTAACAAGTTCAAAGTTCTTTTGAAAATTGGTTGGGTTAATCAAGTTTTGTATCACCCAATCCAAATATTGACATGTTTTATTAAATTAGTGTAAATTTTCAATTAATTTCAAATAATACGTTTCGATAAAAGTGAATTGTCCAATCAATATACTCCACAAAATGCTATCTATCATTAGTTTCGATTCTATAGGTGTATTATGGATTGGAATTTATTTAATAAACCCTTATTCATCTAATATTAAAATTATCTTGAAAGTAGGGTATTATAGTAGACGAAAAATCATCGCCTATAGTTACAAGTATTCGATATATCATTCTATCAATATAGAGCAAATATGTCAGATAATATAACTGCTAAAGACAAAAGAGGAAGTAATATGAATAGACTAATAACTTCTTCAATAAAAAAGACTAATAACTTGTTTTCAATCCTCTCAAATCATGGATACAATTATACAAAAGAGCCGTCGGTTTCCGACAAAAATAAAAGAAGCTGGCGGTCTGAAGTCAATCCCGATGAGAGCATCTACACAATGGAGGTTCTTAAGGAGTTCTTAGCAAGATAGAAAATCTATTTTTAGGAATTTGTCACAATTTTTTTTTAAAATCCTTGCTTGAAGAATCATCTCTTCACTGTTCACAGGTCATATTGTTCACGTAGCAACCGGTCATTTTTTTTTTAAATCTGAAATATCCTACCAAATTCAAAATATCCTTTTATTAAGGACTCTTTATAACTATCATGGTTGTAGATGCTATGATGATCTTCTTTTTTTGTTTGCATCGTCTATCAAACCTTACGTACGTTTACGCTTTAATTAGACGTGTATATATTCATTATACAAGAAAATCAAATCATAAGAACATGCGTTTGAAAAGTCGAGATCAGTTAGGATTACGTCGCAAAGATGTCTCCCTTTGCTACTCTGCCAAGATACTTCTCAATCATAATAATTCAGAATGATCGACCTTTAGGTTTGGACTTTGGAGTTTTCTCCATTTTATTATTTATTTCAAAATTTATGTTCCATTAATTATAAAACAATCACATGCATATTTTGATCAGCGATATATAGCCACATATAATAGACTATTTAGTTTAAGTTTAATACAAAATATTTAGGCCGAAAACGTTAGGCAATATGTAGATTTTGATGGCTGTAAAAAAAAAAATATGCAAAAGGAATCCATATTTTGATGTTATTCAATTGTTTTCTTTTTGTAGAGACCTAAGTTGGTGATCAGTTCGACCATTATATGAAAACTATTGCAACACTTGAATAGTTATGTTTTACTATGAACATGTTTTTATGAGTATTGCTACGTACTACTTTTCTGCGAATATTAAAGTTGATTACAGTATTGGCACAAATATCCCGGCATGTGTGTGTAACATCCTGAATTGTGATATGTGGAAAGGTTTAAGAGAATTGATTTGGCTACCTATTTCACTAAAGTTGATTTACCTTTTCCGTCACACATCCGTTTAGAACTCCAGGGTTAAGCGTGCCTATGCTGGAGTAGTAAAAGGATGGGTGACCTATCGGGAAGTGATTCGCGATACCGTGTAAGTGAGGCCAAAACACGGGGAAAGGTCGGGTGGTGATTGCAGGGTCAGTAAAACAATGATTTCGAGCCTTGGAAAAATTAACGCACCGACCGTCGGACAGGGGTGGGGCCCACGAGCCCGATAGAGGGATGGGTGACTCACCGGTAGGGGCGGTTGGGGCGTTACAAGTGGTATCAGAGCTGGTTAGCCGTCTCGGTTCTGACCCGAGAGACGTCTTGAAATCTGTTGTGGGACGCAACGAGGACGTTGCGTTCTTTGAGAGGGAGTGAATTGTAACATCCCGAATTGTGATATGTGGAAAGGCTTAAAAGAATTGATTTGGCTACCTATGTCACCAAAGTTGACTTACATTTTCCGTCACACCTCCGTTTAGAACTCCAGAGTTAAGCGTGCTTGGGATGGAGTAGTGAAAGGATGGGTGACCTATCGGGAAGTGATTCGCGATACCGTGTGAGTGAGGCCAAAACACGGGGAAAGGTCGGATGGTGATTGCAGGGTGATGTCTTGCATATTTTCATTGTTTCACCCATTCATCCATGTGCATTTTGATCGTATAGACTAGGATTTAGTCATTTTAGGTTGCATTTTGCATACATGAGTCTTTATCAGGTGTTGGAGTGTGCCATGGGGTGATTTGAGATGTTTGGGAGCATTGTGATCCAAAAGGGGTGAAATATGAGCATTGATGGAGCACTTAAAGAAATCTTCTGTTGCTAAGATTTTGTGGAGATATAGAAAATTGAGTTAGCTTTCTAATGGAAGTAGTTTCAAATCATTTGAAGATGTAATGAAGGAGTTATGACCAATTTACTAGAGGCATATCCACCCTGTTCGAGCATCCTGGAGCGACCTCATCAGAGCGACCTACCAAGGTCGCTCCCAGATAGAGCGACCTCTCAGAGCGACCTACCAAGGTCGCTCCCAGCCAGAGCGACCTCACCGGAGCGATATGGACAGGTAGCTCGGCCTGGGAGCGATTGGTCGCTCGAAAACCACCTTGGAGCGACTTTACCGGAGCGATATGCACAGGTCGCTGCGCGGCTTTGCTGGGACGAATCTTAAGACATTTCAGGGACCTTTTTGTCATTTCTTTTCATTGTTTTACACTTGCTAAACCTAAGTTTAAGTAATTTTTGTAGCCTACCAGAGAGGATTATCTTTGGTTCTTGGAGAAAACACAAAAACCTCTTGGAAAAGTTGATTTCTATGAATCATTCTTCATTGTTCTTGTGATCTTGTTTATTTCTTTGCATTATCTACTTATCTTAACATGATTAAGCTTGAATCCAATATGGGTTTGAGAGGAATCATGAAGATTAGTGAGTAATCCACCTTTGAATTCATGGGATAGGGAGATTAAGAGTGATTAGGCTAGAACTAGGATCTTTAGTGTAGATTTCTCTTACTCCTTGCTAGTAGAGTATTCTTAATGCATCATTTGAGTTGGCCTCTCAAAGATTGAGCTTTAGGCATTTCCCACCTCACAAGGTGTTCGATGAAATGCCTGAGTCAACTCTCCTAAGCTTTTAGTATACTTTGCCAAAGACATTTGTTGTTAAAGGTGCTAAGATAGCTAATAGACTTGTTAGTAATGATTGCTTTCATATTATTCAACCAAAGACATTTGATGTTTGAGATATGTTAGCAAATGAACATTCATCTAGACATAGAGTTTGTTTAGAATTGTGTCTAGGCTTAAGGTTGATAGTTTGATTGATCATTTGCCATCCTTAGTTCGAAACTTGATCACCCAAGGTCTAATCCCTTTGCCCATGAGTTCTCTTTTCCCTCAATCAAGGAAGCTGTTTTAGTTATCGCTTTTCATATTAGTAGTTATAGTTCAAAACCATCATTTATTCGATTGCACTTAGATTAAGTGAGTACTTGCATTCTCGGTGCTTTTATATCTCTCAGAACTGGTTCGACAATCTCTTATACTACAACATTTGTCTTAGGACTACCTCTATATCTCCCCAGGCGGCTCACAATCCCCGTCGTCTGCGAAGAGAAGTGGTCAAGGCCTTGCGCGGTTGTTTCCACAGCCATTGCACCAGTTCTACTAACCGAGCTTTACTGTTCTAGTTACACCGGGTCCAAAAGAAACCTAATCTTGTACCAGGGGCGGACCTAGAAAAAAAATTCAGTGGGGTCAAAAAAATTTAAAATGTGTTTGGTGAGTATTGAACCCGGGTTTTGGGGGGTTCAAACACCTGATTTTACCAATTGACCTACTGAACTTTTGACAATTTTCTATACAAAATTAAGAGTTTATCATTTTTAACTGGTGTCAATTGACCCCACATTATCTCAAATAGGTCCGCCCCTGTCTTGTACATAATATCAGGAGTTTTCGGGTTATTCCTTGGTTTCATAGCGTTCTTGACGACGGAAAACTCTCTTCCGCCCAAGAAATTCTCACTGGTTTGGATTCTAGGTGGCTTCACAATGAGTGTGACATGGACATATATCATAGCACAAGAGCTAGTCTCATTGTTAATATCCTTAGGGAACATCTTTGGTATTAGTCCTTCCGTGCTAGGACTAACCGTCCTAGCTTGGGGCAATTCTCTAGGCGATTTAATCGCCAATGTGACCGTGGCAGTTCATGGAGGTAACGATGGTGCGCAAATAGCACTTTCTGGTTGTTACGCAGGTCCGCTATTTAACACGGTGATTGGACTTGGTGTGCCACTTTTCATCTCCTCGTTGGCTGAATATCCAGGGGTCTATGTTATTCCAAGTGACAACTCGTTGCTTGAGACACTAGGATTCTTGATGATAGGCTTGCTTTGGGCACTTGTGATAATGCCAAAGAAGAAGATGAGGCTTGATAGACTTGTCGGTGGCGGGTTGCTTGCTGTTTACTTGTGTTTCTTGTTCTTGAGATTGGCTAGGGTTTTTGGAGTCCTTGATATCGACCGGTGAATTTTTAAGTATGGTGAATTTTTGAATTTTGTTTGGTTTGTTTTTGCAATGGTTGATTGTTAAAGAAGGAATCTGAAAATAGATAAAAGTTGTGGGTCGTATATAATTCCTAAAAGTTTTTAAATCTTGTGAATATTGAGAGTGATGGTTTTATTTGTTTGGTGCTGAACATTCAGTTTCTGTCAAACTCACTTACTAGGATTAAGAAAGTATTGGCATGTTGTTCTAGGTTCATTATTCATGGATTGTAAGGCTGCAATTGGAATATCAATTTTTGGAATGAAATAATGTGGAATGCTCTATTCCATTTGTTCCATAACTTTTAAAACCATTTGCACTGAATGTAGTTGAATCACCATTCAAATTAAAAAAAAAAATCATAACATTATATCACATTTGAATGTATTCTATTTTTCTCTCCATCTTCCTTTAATTTTTTAGTTTCATTCCTTTTTGTTCCATTAATTTCATTCTATTACCAGCTACAGTCTAAGTTATACAGTATATGTCATTAGTATTTCATTTCTACTACCAATCAAAACTTAATCAACTTTTACTGAATTCATGATTTTAATTTACAAGAATATTGAACATTTGAATTGGTAGAGCAAATTAAACTAAAGAACATGTGAATTAAGCATTGTAAATGCACTTGAATGACACCATCTAATTATGATCTTCTTAATAACTATTTAACTCTTTTAAACTAATCTGTAACTGTTTGGCTGTTTTGTTGTTTTGGCTCACCCATTGATATTCCAAAATTAGAAGGAAAAAGACTCTAATTTAAACTAAAAGTTGTAATTAGGTGGAATCAACCAGAATGAAGCAGATATATAGCCTAATTAATTGTAAACCCCTAATCAGTTTATACAGCGGCAAAGGTCATTGCCAAGTGTCACATTAAGTTTTGAATTATCAGAAAATGCCAAAAAATTGGAATTATCCTAAACAATTTGCATACAAACACCAAAAATGTGCCAAACTATTAAGCACAATTAAATAGAATAAGACAATAACATTTTTAACAACATATCTTAAGTTTTAATTCAAACTGGCAGACGACAATTTATTCTTTTTCAAATTGGACAAAAGGTACAAATTAGGCCTGGGCATCCGGGTCCTCGGGTCGGGTTCGGGTCGGGTCCTGATCGGGTCCGGGTCTTTCGGGTCCTGAAAATTTAGACCCATATAGGTACCTGTAATTTTTCGGGTCGGTTCCGGGTCGGGTCTTGTCGGGTCCGGGTCGGTTCGGGTCTATAATTTCAATACCTGTAAAATACCCGTAATTTTTCGGGTCCATATCGGGTCCGGATCGGGTTTGGGTATTTAGAATCTGAAAAATACATGGCATACCGAGACTCACTCAAATTTAATTAATATTTGTCATATATATCTAAATATTTATAAAATAGCTTAAATTAAACTATTAATAATCAACATAAATCATTTTAAACTCTAAATTTTATAGTTTAAAGCTTCATATTACTTAAAAATGTTACAAAATAATAATAAATATTGTTAACAAAAAAATTTCAACTAAATAAAATATAATATATATATATATATAAAACATAACACAAAAAATCATAGTTTTAATATACATGTTTTTAAGTCGGGTACAAATCGGTTCTTGCGGGTCGGGTCTATTTGGATCGGTTCTTTTCGGGTCCGGGTCTATTCGGGTCGGTTCTCTTCGGGTCCGGGTCTGTTCGGGTAAAAGAAATTTAGACCCAAAAGGTACTTGTAAACTTTCGGTTCGGGTTCGGGTCGGGTATTTTCGGACCGGGTCCGGGTCGGGTCTTCGGGTCCAGGTTAAAATGCCCAGGCCTAGTACAAATGCTAACCAAGTGATGGTAAATACTATTGCGCATTAACGTTTATTTCTAATTTCTTCTGAAAACTAAATTATCGTTGTTTAGATAGTGTTTTGTTTTAGGTTTTGGTTTAAATGATTAGCATTGTGAGTTGTGACAGATGACCGGTCCATGTTCTGATATTGTCAAAATGCACTTCAAACTCGGGTTATACACAGGGCCGGTTCGGAGCATAGGCGAGGTAAGCGATCGCTTAGGGCATCATAATTTTAAGTGAACTGGTTATACACTATGATAACCAATATATTTTGTAACACTGACTGCATTCTTCCTAAAACTAAAAGGTTTAGCCGAAATGATTTGTCAAAGAGAAAAAAAAAAGAGGGGACAAGGTGTTGTTCTCGAGTCAGCTAACTCCTCCCTCTATACTGGGATTTAAGTAAACTATATAGTAATTCCCTTTATGAAAAAGATAAATACATGTCCAAGAAAAAAAATATATATACATTATACTATTCATGACCTAAAGATTGTGTGGCCATGTATTAACTTCATCGTCATGCATGAGTAGAGATTGTTGACTTTATCTGACACGCATTAAAATTCTAACCAGTAAATTTTAATTCCATAACTCTATTTATTATACATACATGTATCCCACACCCGAGCTATACATAATAAGCTACTCATATTCCCAAGATTATACAAAATCCAAGGTAATATCATACGTATGAAACTATGAGTTAAAATCAAAGGTTAGTAAGAATCTCCAATTGTTTGTACAATTCTAATAGACAATGAAGCCAAGTAAATAACCAAAAGCCCTAAACCCATCACACCACCAAGTCTCATCCGGTTACTAAACAGAACCAAGAACGACCAAACCAGTCCTATAACCAGAAACCCAAGACTCTCCAGCAAACGAGGATCTGTCTTTATCACAATACTCGTCGGATAAACCTCCCACGCGCATCCCACAAGCGATATCCCAAGAGCAAACAATGTATTAAAGATTGGACCCGCGTAACATCCCGATACAGCCACTTGAGCTCCTTCGTCTCCATCATGTAAAGCCATCGTCACGTTGGTTATAAGATCTCCTATTGAGTTCCCCCACGCGAGGACCGTTAGGCCTAAGATGGACGGGCTTACGCCGAAAATGTAACCTAGTGAAGTTAGCAGCGCGACTAGCTCTTGTGCTGAGATGTAACTCCATGTCATGCTCATAACAAACCCTCCTGCTAACCAAGGTAATAACCATTTCTTTGGTGGGTTTGAGTTCTTGGTCGTGGCTAATGCGATGAAACCAAGAACTATACCGACCAAACACCCTGTTAGATAAACTATCTTTACCTCAAAACTAGTTGAACTCATCTTCCAGTTCCATAGAAACGATAACAGAATCGGAGCTAATGTGACTGAAGCAACAGCTGTTGGTTTAGACCATTTGGCTTCACTCACAACAGGAATAGTCAATCTCCTTGGTAAGTAGATAGGCAAAGTGATAACCCAAACCACCAACCTCCAGTAATGTCGCTGATGATCATCATCATCAGCGACATTACGATGCTCTTCATCAACAACACTATCATCATCATCATCTCTCTGCAAGATTGGTTCACTAAGACTCCCACGCTTATGAACCGACTCAACATCAAACTGACAACCTTCTCCACCAAACCTCCAAGATAGATACACAAAGGCGACATAAACAGCATACAACGAACAGAACCCAAGAGCTCCCCAAAAGTTGATCTTCCCATAAACCAAAATCAAAGACAATGAACCAATGGCCACACAGAAGAAGCAAACGTCTCTTATAAAAGCAGACCTCTCGATCCGAACGCGTCTACTACGCAACGAGATGCTTATGATCCCAACAACAACGCACGTGACGAAAGAAGAGCCTCCCACAACAGTGTTGAGACCAACACCGTAAGTACCCTTTGACTCCTCCCCCATGAAAGAGACCAAACTTGCGAACAAATCAGGAGCGCCATTACCTAGCGAGAGAAGAGTCACGCCGGCAACGGTTGGTGATAAGTTAAGAAGCTTTGAGAGAGACTCGAGAGATGAACAGAAATACTCAGAAGCAGTATGTCCCAAGACGTAGAACAGAGCAAGGAGCCAGAGGAAGAGGAGAGATTGACCCAAAAGTGGAAACTTTTCGAAGTTACAGTAGAGTAACGAGAGGTAATCTATGAAGCCTTGACTTGCGCAACGGTCGATGGATTTCAGGTAAGCGCACTTTGATTCGTAGTCATGAAAGTGCTTCAGAGCACTGCAATCATGCTCTGTTTTAGGCTTCAGGACGCTGGAATCAACAGGGCTCACGAAGAAGGTCAAGAGGACACAAGAGACGACGAGGACGAATGTGATTCTCAAGTAACCATAACGAATTGAAGAGAAGGAGAATCCCATCAATCAGGTGAGACCTGGAACTCAAAAAAAAACAGAGTAACCGGATCAAAACAGAGGAACCGGATAAAAACAGAGTAAAACGATCAGGTGGGTTTTATCAAATTGCAAGAGATGGGGTTTGTTTAGAGTGGAGAATCTATTAATGGGTTTCGATTAATAGATCATGAAACGTGAGAGAAACAGATGGATAAAACACGAACTCGACGCGGAGAGAGAGAGATAAAGGAAGAACCTTTATTAATATCTAGATAAAGCAATAAGTAACGAATCCACTGGATTGCGGAAAAGAGAAGAGCGAAGCTAAGAATACACACACACGAACACTTGAACAACGGACTTGCCTGACGTGGACAAAAAAAAAAAAACAGAGGAATCGAATTATGTATATTTTTATATGATAAAGAATGCAAAAAGTTTGTCACTTTGTCATTACCGTTTTTAGGCTTCAGTGTTTTCGGACAAGGCATATGTGTCGGCTTCACGATCAGTCCTATGCGTCATTTTCCCATTCCATTACGTTTTCGTGGAAAGGGAAAGGAAGTAAAGGCGAGGCGACTCAGCAGAAAATTATAAGCTTTTCCACAATTAAATAATATTTTAAGAAGCCGACCATTTTGTACTGATTCCATTACGCACTAACTATGAAAACAAGGATCATTTCGGTTTGGTTATCAATAACCGATCAAAACCGAACCGGTTTAAGATTCTGACAGGAATTGGTCGAAATATATGGTGGAAACCGGGTCTAAGAGAATTTTGTTTGAACTTTGAAGTGAGCCCGGCCAATTTGTTTGTTTTAACACCAAACTGGACCAACTTAATTAGCTAACATGATGATACTTTCAGCTTTCTAATTAGTGTTGTTTAATATAGTTTAATTTTAGTAATAGAGCTTGGATTATAGTCTGTTGCTTCCAGACGTACAAGTTAGGATAACTTGGAGATATACTAACAAGAGATTAATAGTTTAATGGCGTCCTATAAGGTTGGTAAACTGGGAAACTGTAATTTTGAAAAAAAAGAATTAATATTTCTACATTCGATATGATAATTGTTTAGAAGAAGTAAAGTGACAATAATCATAAATAAAACTCCAAGAAAAGGACATAAATAGAGAGTTAAAAAGAAAAAAATATAATCAGATTATTATAAAAATAGAGTTAACAAAGGAGTTTGGTAGTTGTATTACTTACTCTGTTAAAGATAATTATCCAATGGAGTGGACTTTTACTTTACAAAGCAGAAGAGGTAAACTGGTCTAGGGATTAGGATTTAGCATAAGTTTTTTCTTTCATTAAATTTTTGGATATTGATTGTTTTTATTAGAGGAGTTGACGTTGAACATAAACAATCAGAGCTCACACTCTCGTGAAGAAGAAGGTGAACTCTAGATATGAAAATGAATAATATAACACCCTTCTCCCCTTTGACATTTCCAGGGTCAACGAGGATAAGGACACATGTCTAAACAACCGATAATTCCTCTGTCCCATTACTAAGCTTAAAGATTTTCAGATGTGTTTTTTGTACAAATCCCCTATCTCAACAATTTTCAACACTTCTGCTAACAATCCTGAAAAAAGAAAAAGGAAAAAGAGGGTATGAGTAAATAGAACATTCTGTGAAACGGTTATAGACCAGCTTCCATGCATGAACCTCCATACTGCTAAATGCGAGACAAGAACTGATTGGCCACTAACCGTTAGCATTTCACAACATCCAACAATGTAATGAACTCAGTCATCACCAAACATAAAATTATGACTCCAATCAACCTAGAACTATGGGATCTACTATACGCCCAAAGAATCTCTTTCCAGCCCCCTCCATGGCATCCCTATGTGACCACCCGCCCTCGTATGCTCGACATCCAACTCCGAAAGTGGTCTGCCCTGCAATGTCTTATGATCACTTTCCGCTAAGACTCGGCGTGGCTCGATCTTACCAACACCGCTATTCCTACCCCGCCTTTGAATGCTGCAATCTCGCGTATTCTATCTAGACCCCACCATTCTCGGTGTCTTATCAATTCATTTTCTTTCTCATTACTATATTTATGGAAAACCATAACAAAATACACTGGTTAACTGGGCCTATAAAGCCCATATACACATAACACGACATTACCCAACTGATTCCTAGTTTAGGTTCGAATGAGACGGTCACGTTGTGTAATAAATACGGAACTCCTGAGGATACAAGTAAACAATTCAATTGATGGAGGAGAGTCATAACCCTAACCCTAATTCACATGAGCGTCTCAAATCCTGGTCGGATCTCCCTTCAGATCTCCTGAACTCGCTGTTGGAACGCCTGAGCATTCCTGATTTCCGGCAAGCTCAATCCGTATGTCGGTCTTGGTACCCCGCTTCGAGACAATGCTCGCCCAAAAACAACCACATCCCTTGGCTGCTTCTCTTCCCCGAAGACAACAACAACAACATGTTACGTGTAGCTTCTCAAACTAGGAATAAAGAGAAATATGATCTTATTGAATGAGAAAGATGATGATTACAGAGAAACCATGATACAATCTCTCCCCTTTTTCAGTTACTCAAACTCTCGATAAAACCTTTTACCCACTCTTCCCGTTATTATAAAGCTAATGCATTACCTAAACCATAGTTACTTTTAGAATTACTCAACTTAACTAGAGTTACTTTGCCACTTGTAATCCTCATCCTTTAACCATTTGATCCTTAAAGATCACCGCTTGTATCATTACTCCCGCCTTTGAAACTCACCTTGTCCTCAAGGTGATGATCTTCTATCCAACTTGCTCCTTACTGCACTTTCACAGCTGATACAGCTACTACTGCATGAAGTCCTTGCATCACACTGACCCATAGTTATCTCTATGGAATCTGTCTTAACAGAGAACCCTTGGGACACCTTCACTTTTCCAATAGGTTTTGCTCTTGTATCGTTACCCTTGGTGGCACAAGCATAACTTCTGTGAGCTGTTACTTCAACCAGTTCAAGAACAAAAGACCCTAGAGTTTCTTTCACAAAGTGCCCCTTATCCCTGAGCTTACATCCCATCACCATCTTCTGGCCAGTGAGATCATGAGCTTCAAAACACACCCCATACTCAGAGTTCTTCAACACGTTAACCTTCTTCTTTGTGGCATGGGTCTTGAAAAATCTTCCTCTCGCTTGTACTAGGGCAGCTCCAAATTCCAATAGCTCCTCGGTTTGAACATGCTTGTTCTTCTCTCTCAATGAGAACACTAAACTCCTCAAGCAGAATATCTGAATCCTCAAATCATCTTCCTGCTCCTTCCTCTTTAGTCTGATGCTTAACTTTTTTGCCATGCTTCCCATTTGTAACGTTTGTTCAGCTAACCTTTCTCTCCCTAGCAAAAGCTCATACTGCCCAGTGACATGCTTTACCTTCCAGCAAAGGCCTTCCCCATGTACGGTCTCAGAACCATTGTCTTCAGCATCATCTGGAGATAAAGCAGATTTCCTACTCTGGTTCTCAGGAATGTGTAACCAGGCAAAAACCCCACAGAAGCTCTTGAAATACATCTTCTTCCCTGCCATTCTTGGTGGAGACACCATCCCCAAGCAGTTTAGTTCATTGCTCCTCAGCTTCTTTCTGAATTTAGCTCTCTTACCACTTGTGAGAAACTGTTTCCTCAAGAGATACACCAGAATGACAACATATTTTACAGAAAACCTCATTTTACTCCTAGCTGTGTGCACCTTCTTGTACTTGTCTCCAGCTCTTTGCCTCTCCCACTCCCTCGAGAACTTCATTCCCACTGCCAGCAGCCTTGAAAAGTTCTCTTCTTTCTGCTTGACGTACACTTGTCTGAATCTACGGCCAACCGTCTTAGCAAATTCCAACAAGGCCATCATCCATAACATTGTATCAAGCTTGAGAGGTTTACCTATGACCATACGCTGACCCTTAATCATCATTATCTTTCTCATCTTGGTGACTACCAATATAACAAGACTTTGTCCCTCGATCCTTAGCTTTTTACATTTCTGTCTAAACATGTGTTTTCTCCAATATTCGAGATACTTCATACTTGTTGTATGTTCCCATATTGCAAACTCCAGCTCACACTTCAGTTTGTACTTATTTTTCATCCATTCTTCAACCTTGTCCAGCACTCTCATGCATTCCTGTTTCAGCCTCTCTTGCTTCAGCTTGCATCTGATCCTTTGCTTCTTCTTTTTGATCATGAGTTTCATCCACTCTGTTGGAACCAGCAAGAGAAGCTCACCACAGCCTACACGCCTGAGCTTCGACTTAGCACACTTAGCACTTTTTCTTCCATCAGCAGCTAACAACCACTTCCAAAAATTCTTCCCAATTCCATCTAGTTTAAGCCATATAGCAGACCTCATGTGGTTCATCTTATCAATGCTTCTCTTATACCATCTAAATATCTTCCTAGACCGTGTATGTTCAAGCGTAGAGTTCCATAGGCAAGCAGTCAGATTACCTCTCTTGAGTTGTGAAGTAATTTCCACTGTTTTGTATTTCCACTTGGCTCTCCTCTTCGTATAGACAACTAGCAACCTGGCCATGTTCTGTGCCTTTTGTCTCTTGCGAACTTCACTGAATTTACGCTTCGTCCTCTCTGCCTTCTTTGTTAACACCTTCGTATTTTTCCAAAGCAACTTTCCAAGCCAAAATGCCTTCTTGTTTACGTTAAGCTCCTTCTTTCTTAATTCCCAAATCTGTTTAAGTGATCACCTTTCTGGGCCCGCTTGTTACCCCGTAGGTAATTCTTCTTGATTTTTTATTCACTTTTTTCCTTCTCCGATGCAATTTGTCGAGCAACTGGTAGGCATTTATTTTTCTCTCGGCCTTTCTCATCTTTCCTTTCTTCTGCTCGTGCAGTGCCTTTTGCTCTTTGTTAACCAACCACCCTAGCTCTCCTCCGCAGCCCACATAGAGATCCACCTGGTTCCTTAAACTCCATTGTGCTTCCACACGTTTTTTGAATCTTTATACAAGGCTTCTTCCATCTCCTCTTCTTCTTTCTCTTTTTCTTCTGCTTGACTGATCGAGTTTCTTGAGACTGGCGTTTCATGGTGAAAGGTTCGTCTGCACTTTTCTCACACGTCAGCACCTCTGTCTCCATCGCATCTGGTACACACAGAAGAATCGCTTTCTTCTCCTCTGGCATAGTTTCCGAGGAGATCAGCTTCGGCATCTGAAAGTAACTCTCCCAGGATCCTCCGTCATGGTTAAAGATCGGATTCGGGTCTGCTACAGGAACCGCCGTCTTTTCCACATCATGTTTCTTCGCTGCATCTTCTTCATCCCATCGATCAATCATTTGGCGGCACTCTTCGAGCATTTCCAGACGGGCCTTCCTTTCCTCCTCAAGGGTCCTCACCGGCCTCTCATAGTTCGTCATAGCTTGGATCTCTTCTATCTCCTCCATCGAGGTACCACCTGCCCAAAGCTATTTCGATCCAGCGCTCGGTCCAGTACTTCTCCATCCGCTCCAGGTATGAGGATCTGCTACACCGCTCTTGGACAACCATGGCCGGCTTCGGGAACCTCATGTCCCTTTCCGGTTGTTGCTCCACAACCAACGGTCCCATCCTCCTCACGCCATGTTGCAAACGTTCCAGCACTTGATCCATCGCAGCTTCGAGATGTCTCCGGAATCGTATGGCTCTGATACCAAGTTTGTTACGTGTAGCTTCTCAAACTAGGAATAAAGAGAAATATGATCTTATTGAATGAGAAAGATGATGATTACAGAGAAACCATGATACAATCTCTCCCCTTTTTCAGTTACTCAAACTCTCGATAAAACCTTTTACCCACTCTTCCCGTTATTATAAAGCTAATGCATTACCTAAACCATAGTTACTTTTAGAATTACTCAACTTAACTAGAGTTACTTTGCCACTTGTAATCCTCATCCTTTAACCATTTGATCCTTAAAGATCACCGCTTGTATCACAACAGTTCTTGCACCTTGTTTAATCCCGAGGAGAAAAAACAAACTCTACAAGACGCAAGATCTTGATTTGGAACTCCCAAGGATCTTTTGTTTAAAGACCTGTGGAAGTTGGCTCTTGATGCGAAACCGTTTGAATAATCTCTACGTTGTGAACCTCTTCACCATGGAGAGGATCAATCTACCTCCTGTGGAGTCACAGGTTGGGACGACAAAGCTGGAGCGTGTCGTGGTCGGGTTCCGCATTACATGTCCCAACGGACGTGAACCGGCTAAACGTATGCACATACGATCTATTGGAGTTTGAAGTATGAGTATTTTAACGGTAACCATTGCTGAGGATAAGATACGAATATATATTCCTTTATCTGTTAGTTTCTATATTTTAGGAACTGTTGTAACAGAGTGTAAGATAGTCGTAGATACTCCTACATTTGCTCAGTTTGAGTTCTATATATGTAAGCTCGAATTCATTGAATAATACACAGAAAATTCCACAGACTCTGTTTCTCTTTATGGTATCAGAGCCTGAATTTTTTTAACAGATCGATCATGTCAACATCACCGGAACCCGACCACGGCTGCTGGATTAGCAGGAACGACAGAAGTAAGAAGGACCATCTCACCCTACGACTTGACCTCGGCTGACAACCCAGGTGCAGTGATCTCACATCCACTGCTGAAAGGAACCAACTACGACGAATGGGCGTGCGGCATGAAGACGGCGCTGACCTCGAGGAAGAAATTTGGGTTTCTTGATGGATCAATCATGAAACCAGATGACACTTCACCAGATCTAGAGGATTGGTGGACTATTCAGGCGCTTCTTGTTTCTTGGATTAAAATGACGATTGATCCGGTGTTGCGGTCCAATATCTCACATCGAGATGTTGCTAAAGACCTTTGGGATCATTTGAAAAGGCGGTTCTCGGTGATGAACGGGCCACGGATCCAGCAAATCAAAGCAGAATTAGCTTGCTGCAAACAGAGGGGATTGGCGATTGAATCTTATTTCGGTAAGCTGAATCGTATATGGGACAGCTTGGCGATGTATCGTCCTCTGCGAACTTGCAAGTGTGGCAAATGCACTTGTGATCTAGGAACTTCTCAAGAGGCTGATCGAGAGGAGGACAAAGTGCATCAGTTTCTGTTTGGTCTAGATGACTAGTTTCGGGCCGTAAGATCAAGTCTTGTAGCACGCTCTCCTGTCCAACCACTGGAGGATGTCTACAATATTGTGCATCAAGAAGAGGATCTTCGCGTTAGTGGTGAAGAGCGACCTGAGGTTACGTCCTTTGCCGTTCAGACGAAGCCTAGAATCAGACCGGATGTAAACACAGTCTGCAAACACTGTAATCGCAGTGGACATTCCTCGGATAACTGCTATGCGGTCATTGGATACCCGGAATGGTGGGGTGATAGATCGAAAAGTAGAACTCTCCAAGGAAAAGGACGTGGTGGTTCTTCGACTTCTAATGGAGGTCGTGGCCGTGGACAACAAACTTATGCAAACTGTGTCAATGTTCCAAACATTGAAGCGCAGAGTAACACTCATGCCAACTTGGTCATTACTGATCACGACCGAGATGGAGTGTCTGGCTTGACAGAGCAGCAGTGGAACTCGATAAAGAACATCATCAATGGAACAAAGGCAAAGAAAAGGCGGTCGATAAACTTTCTGGTAAGTCCCTGTCCCCTACTTGGATTTTGGATACAGGGGCTTCCCATCATCTTACTGGAAATTTTGACATTTTGACCAACGTGAGAGACATGGAACCAGTGTTAATTATTATGGCGGATGGGGGACAACAGGTCTCTATCAAAGAAGGATCCGTACGTTTGGGATCAGATTTAGTAATGAAATCAGTTTATTATGTTCAAGAGTTGAAGTCTGACCTGATTTCACTTGGACAGTTGATGGATGAAAACAGATGTGTTGTTCAAATGGCTGATAACTTTCTTGTTGTCCAGGACCGCATTTCGAGGACGGTGATTGGAGCGGGTAAGAGAGTAGGAGGCACTTTCACTTTCGCAGCTTCGAAAATGCAGCCTTCCATCACGACCTAAAGAAGAGAAGACATATGAGTTGTGGCATAATCGTATGGGACATCCTTCTGCGAAAGTGGTTCAATTGCTTCCAGTTGTTTCATCTATTTCTGTTTCTGATTCAAATAAGGCGTGTGATGTTTGTCTCCGCGCTAAGCAAACAAGAGACTGTTTCCCGATTAGTATGAATAAAACGACAAGGATTTTTGAATTAATTCATGTTGATCTTTGGGGTCCATATCGAACTCCATCTCACTCCCGGAGCAAGATATTTTTGACGATAGTAGATGATTATTCAAGAGGTGTCTGGCTTTATTTGTTAACTGACAAAAGTGAAGCAACAAAACATTTAAAGAAACTTCTTTGCTCTCGCCGAAAAGCAGTTCAAATCCTCAATACGAACAATCAGAAGCGACAACGGCTCTGAATTCCTAGCCCTGTCCGATTTCTTTCAAGAACATGGAGTGATTCATGAGACTTCATGCGTCGGGACACCCCAACAGAACGGTAGAGTTGAGAGAAAACATAGACATGTGCTTAATGTCGCAAGAGCCCTACGTTTTCAAGCAAATCTTCCGATAGAGTTCTGGGGGGAGTGCATATTGACAGCCAGATATTTAATTAACAGAACTCCAAGTTCTGTTTTGGAGTATCAAACACCCTATGAACGTTTATACAAAACGAAACCGAGTTACGATCATCTGAGAGTGTTTGGGAGTTTGTGTTATGCACATAACCAGAATCGCAGCGGGGGACAAGTTTTGCAGAGAAAAGTAGACGATGTGTTTTCTTGGGTTATCCTTATGGAAAGAAGGGATGGCGTTTGTATGATTTGACAAAATTGGAGTTCTTCGTTTCCAGAGACGTTGTTTTCTCTGAACAAGAATTCCCCTTTCGGCGTATTACGGAGGTTGAAGACGAAACACTTAAGTTGTGGGCTCCAATGGCTAATGGGCTGGTTTATGACGACGATGTGGCCCAACGAAACCCAATCCTACAACAAGCTGGCCCATCAACAGAGACACTCGTTGTGGGCTCTACAACACGTACTAGTCCACTTATTGACAACGCATCGTCGTCTCAACAACTCCGATAGTTGCTCCTTCAACAGCTGATTACCGATACGCATACCTCACAAGACCAAGCTCTTGATGATCGTCAAGAAGAACAACTGGGGAAGAGTCATCGAAATAAGAGGGCCCCCGTAAAACTTCGCAACTATGTCATCAACTCTGCCTGGTGATTGATGCAGAGAGCAAGATTGAAGAGGTCCGTTATCCTATATCTAACTATGATGATTATCATAGGTTTTCGGAAACACACGTTGCCTATGTCACTGCGATTCTGACGGCAAAAGAACCAAAATCGTTTAAGGAAGCGATGAAGGACAAACGGTGGAGAAAATCAGTCGTTAACGAGGTCGATGCGTTGGAAGAAAACTTTACTTGGACAATAGAAGATTTGCCCCCAGGGAAGAAGGCAATCGGTTGTCAATGGGTGTTCAAAATCAAGTTCAATTCAGATGGAAGCATAGAGAGATTCAAGTCTCGGGCTGGTAGCACTCGGAACAAGCAAGTTGCGGGAGAAATTACAACGAAACATATGCTCCAGTCGCCAAGATGGGTACAGTTCGAATGTTCCTGATGTAGCGGCAAAGAAGGGTTGGGAGGTTCATCAGATGGATGTACACAATGCCTTCTTACATGGAGATTTGGAAGAAGAAGTATACATGAAGTTGCCCCTTGGTTTTCATTCTACGGACGCCTAACAAGGTATGTCGCTTACGGAAAATCACCTGTATGGACCCTAACAGCACCTGCGATTTGCTGGTGTGCGAAGTGTCGCAAGGCCTGAGGATATGTGTTTCAGCAGTCCTTGCAGATATTCTTTATTACTATGGAAGAGTCAATTCGGCTACAAATTCTGATGTACGTCGACGATCTAGATCATAACGGGCAGTTGTACGGCAGGCAACTCAGGCTTTCAAAACTATCTATCGAGTTGCTTCCATATGAATGGATTTGGGTCGCCCTTAAATATTTTGTAGGATTGAAGTAGCAAGAAATGTCTCTGTATTTATCTTGATGCCAGCGAAAGTACGTCCTAGATATTGTAACTGAGGTTGGTCCCTCTCGCAGCAACCGGCGTCCTATTTCCTCCTGAGCACACAACATCCTCTTGCTGTCTATCTGCTTCACCACACGACAGTTGGTAGATGCCCAAGACCCATACCGACGACTACTAGGCAGCGTTAATTTACTTGGTGGTCACTCGTCTGATTTGGCATTTCCAGTACATGTTCTATCCGCAGTTTATGAAGCATGCCTGCGCCTAGAAATCGATTGCATGCCGCGTTACGAGTTGTACGTTATCTAAAAGCTGATTTACCAGGACGAAAGGAATACTACTAAGCGGCTAGGATGGCGATTTCATAAGATAACAGGATGGTGCGATGCAGATGGGCTTCTGCCCATTGACGTAGAAGATCAGTAACAGGCTATATTCATGCAACTTGGAGGATCACCATCTGCTGGAAACACACGTAAACAACCCACTGTAAGCTCGTCTATGCAGCTGAAGCTGAATATAGGTCCAATTGCAACTTATGACACAGAGAGTGATATGGCTGAAACGTTTGTTGGAAAAATCTCGGAGTTAATCTTAGCAGCCCAATCGGATGTGCTCTGATGACAGCAACATTATCAGACTATTTACATAGCAACGAACCGGTCTTCACGAGAGAGACGAAGCACATAGAGCTAGAATCTGTCATTTGTTCGTGATGAGGTGTTATCGCGGACATACAACTTACAGCACGTGAACACAGCACAGCAACGTCGCCGATAATTTAGCGCTAACGAAACCGATTGGAGGGAAGGTTTTCTATCTTTTCGTCTCAAGTGGGAATACTAGATAATCTGTAATGCTCCGCCACTTGAGGGGGTATGAGTTCGAAGTATGAGTATTGTTTTAACGGTAAACTCAATGTTGAGGATCAAGATACGAGAATATATATTTCCTTTATCTGTTAGTCTTCGATATTTTAGGGAACTGTTGTAACAGAGTGTTAGATAGTGCGCTAGATACTCCTACATCTTGCTGCAGTTTGAGTTGCGATATGTGTAAGCTCGAATGCATTGATATAATACACAGAAAATTCCACAGACTCTGTTTCTCTTGTTTTAACCGATCTTTGGGTTTTGGTGGATGACGAGAGAACGAAAGATTACGTAGTTGCATGGGGACTTTGGAACCTGTATGTCTGGTCTATCCAAGAGAAAGGACACAACTCGTGGACTCAAATCCCGGAGCTCCTAAGACTGGTTGTGACATGTTTTCAAGAGATCGCACAAGCTTACTCTTAAGCCATCCCGTGATCTAACGATCTTGATTTTTACAAGAGAGATTGCCACAACAAAGCTTTTGTGTAGATGTGTTTACGGATCGAAAGGTTTTGTCTGGTGTCCAAGAACGTCCTTCATCCAAGTGACAAAAGAGACTTTGTGACACAAACTTGTAGTCACTGTGACTGAGATGTCCCTCAAGGTCTGAAACGTACATAAGATCTGTGTCTAGGATCGTGGTCATTCCGTCTCTACAAAGTTTGTGTTCATTAGGGTGTTTAAACGAGTTGTTTTCCTTCTGGCGAGCCCGAGTCTCCAGCTTTGGATTATAGGTATTATCAGCTGTGCTCAGCCAACAACAATGAGGAGATCAGTAGAAACTCTATTCATACTTTCAAGGGTACGTCATAACGCAATAATATCAAGTGATATCTTTATCTTCAATCTCGAGACGAGAAGATGGAGCAACTAACAATACAAATGGATTGCTGCGTCTGATCAACTCTCTGGAAATCCGACCTGGTTCTTACACAAGTTTCGCAGCGCAATATGGAGCAAATGCATGATTAATGACCTAAACTATATGTTTCCCGCTTCAGTTTATTGTTTTAACTCAAGATTAATGATACTACATCCCAGTCTATTTTTAGTTAGGAGTGAATAGGCTCCCGTTCATTATTACAATATATATATGAGAGAAAAAAATGGTTTTACCACAAATAGATTGTTTTTTTTGGTATGAAATATTGTAAATGTTTTAAAAAATAATTGATTTTATGATCATACTGATAATTAAACATTATTCTGAAATTGAAAATTACAGAAGAATAATATTATATTATTAAGTGATTTAATGCGTTTCTTAATATATGTAAACAAACATTAATAAAATATATATTTATGAAACAGAGAGAGTATAATCCAAGTTTAAAGCTACACAATCAAATGAGCAAATTGTGAGAAGCGTCAAATGAGCAAATGGTTTTTTTAATCGCGAGATATCCAGACCGAGGTCGTGTTATCACCCGATTAATCCGAGAGCTTGACACCGGTGCCAGATCATTCGTTACTCGCAGTGAGTTAGATATCCATGTTGTATGAGTTATGACGCTAGGTATCTGAGGGAACGAATCGACATCGCGTGATCTTTAAAATACTATGGCGGGACACCGTATACCACGCCGACCACGTAACATCGTGACTAAGCGTGAACGTTTTGCAGATTTTATGTCTAAGTGACTTTTTTATGTTGTGGAATCTAACTGGTGTTATAAGGGTAAAAATTTCTTTAACATCAAAAACGGCGTGCTATGCAGTTATTGTATATCGTTTTGTTTTAGTTATGCATACTGTCGTGATGTTAAGAAACTATCGATACCCATAAGAAAGTTACGTAATACAATTATGTGAGTTTCGTTTCTCTCAAACTAAATAATATTTCTTATTATCATTTTTTAATTATTATCATGCTTATTCATATTGTCCAGATAGACTTTTTAATGTAAGAAGTAATAAGAACAAATTAAATTTATAAACAAAAATTCAAAACGATTTATAATTGACTCAGTATGAAATAATTTTCTATATAAATTTAAATATGTTACACGCCTATATCCTACGCACATGGTGTGCACCACCATTCAGTATTAAATCGTTGTCCATGCATTTCGTGTTCTTAATTAGGTACTTTCTAGTTAAGTCATGATAATTTGCCGAATCGTTGTCATGAATCAGGCGCGTGCTGAAACATTAATTGGCCTTATGCTCAGTAAATTGAGATCATTTTTTTATATAATTTTCTTTATGGGCCCGTAAACTAAGCTGAAAAAATCAAAGAGTGAAATGAGCCCTGTTGTGCAATGCAGCCTCTAGCACAGCCAGAGCATGAATTAGTAACTTTGGTTACAATCGGGTACTAATTAGTAGTTTCTAGTTTAAGTCACCAAATAATCACGAAACTTTCAAAACTATATATATAACCAGATCAAAGGATAACGCGAAAAGCTACAAGTTTAATAGAGTCAACTCTTAAAAAACTTGATTTCTTAGAGGCTGTAGGTTTTTCAGAGTGCACTCATTTTTCCTGAATGAAAAGTGATTCTAGTATCCTAATATAGTTTATTAAAGATAAATTATCACTCAATAGTTTTTCTTAATGCATTATCTGTTTTCTAGTTTAAATTTATAATGTGATGGATATACAGTACATTCTTCATTTTATTACTATATTCTTTTGTGGGTCGATTATGCTAAGTTAAGATATGATTCTTTCCTATTTTCTTGGTTCCATAATGCGCATGGGTATAGTCACTAAGATTTGCCCATGTTCTTCTCATTACCTTACTGCAGTTAGTTTGACATTTGTCTTTGCGATATCTTAATTTTCATGGAACATTTATTATGCCTTTATTCAGAGATTGATAAGATTTCAAGTATAAATCTGTTAAAATAACATTGTCATGATCGAAGCTATTTTGTCTTATTCTAAATGCATAGAATAGTGATGACTATCAATAGACATAGACAAGACTATAAAGTATATAAACAACACAAAACAAATCCTTGCAGAAAATACATATAGATTTTTCTAAATTTATGTTTTTACTAAATTCAAGAGAATGATGTTAGAGAGAGGTTCTGAATAATTGAATACAGAATATCTTATAGTATAAGTACAGTTCTGCCTGCACTCCTTAGGCTGCCACGTCAGAAAATAGAGCCAAGGTAACGATGACACGTGTCTTTTTTTACAACGCGCGTAATTTTAATCAGATATTCATCTCGAGCTTATTAGTCTTTGTTGGCTGTCACTTCTCTTGCGTCGGCGCCACACCATAACTATATCAATGCTCTCTAAGATAAACGCCGCGCGTTTTCTATTAGGTAGTGGGTTGTGCATCCTCAGAGAGATGAGCGATTTAGGCTTGCGGATACGATCTTCATCTTGTCTTCCCCTACCATTAACGATCCACCATGATCTAGTATGCAATGGAAGTTTGATTCTACAAGGCGGTGGATGCTCAACTATTAAACGTATACTTTCCGCTACTTTGAGAATCATCTTCTCATTCGTTCTAAACTAATCAGTGAACAAAAACTAGTGAGCTATGGCTAAAGTTTTGGTCTTGCTCTCTGATTTACACAACTGGCCGTTCTCGCCCACCATTGAATCTCTCTGACTCCGTTCTGGAGCGCGGAAACGTCCGAGCGGTAGCGAACTCTATGGGTATGCTAATACTACATGATACACGCGGTGGAGACATCCATTCTGTTGAATCCTAATTACCACTTATTTTCCTTGATATAGTTATTGAAGCATTTGCTCTGTGTTGAATCATCTTAACCGCAAGTTTTCCAAATTATTTATTTGTTTGTGAACGTTCTATCTAATTCACATGTCTACCAGTAGCGAGGATGGAAACTACAAGAATATCAGATGACCGATAGATTACAGACCCTAACTATGAAAGTTATAAGATTGTAGCGTTAGAGTCGTGGCCCATGTTTTCTAATAAAATATTCATTCATACTGTCTGGCATAGGTCCAGAGCTACACATGAGTAAAGATGCATGATGCAGAGGCACAGATGAGTGGAAGATTGTGGGTCAATAATTTATAATTCAGTTTTGGTGCTATTTAGACGTCTTTCTTTGAGTAATACTGAACTGGCCTAATTGTAGACATGTTTTTGTCGTACGAAGAAAAGAAAAAGCTTGACAAGCCTTAAAAACTCACAGCCCACGATATCTGCCTTAGAGTTTAAATGGAAAAGTGGTCGTCAAGTGAAGCTGAAGGTACTACATAGGAAGTGGCATGGTGGAAATAAAGATTTTCTTTCGAATTTTGAATACATTAAAAGGTATATCTTGAATAACCAAGACACTTTTCCACTTCCATTTCAAACCGTCACAACAGTTCGCAGTAGGGAAGTGTTCAGTACATCTTCATCTAAAGAGTGAGGAAATTCGATAATTCTATTTTCCAAAACTTCTACCAGTTCTACCTAACAAAATGTCTGATTTTGCTGCTATGCTGGTTCTGGATATAAATAATTTGTTGGGCGACTCTTTATTTTAGTACACGTATCAAACTAATGTGTTGTCAATATGTTTTCTGATTCTAGAGGTATTGCAGTTCCAGAGTAGGATGGGAGTCAGGGGAAGAGAATCCGGGAGAGGTCATTTTGATTGCCATTTTTCTCCTGCTTGCCTAAATTGCTTCAAGAAAGAGACTTATAAGGGTCAAGAGGTTGCTGTTAAAGTCACCGTCTCAAAATTTAAGGTACTTTACAGTTCTCCAAGGTTTTAATCTTCAGGTTTAATGCTTCAATTGGGCTTTAGTTTGCATAGCTCTTTGATGACTGGTGGGAGAGAGATGCTTTTCATTGTATTGTATAAAACTACATACTTTGTGGGTTTGTGATTTTCGGTTGTTAGAATGTAGTGTTTCAGGATACTGATAGCTTATGGTTGCCGGTTTTTTGCAGAGAATTCAAAGAAGATATCATTCCTAGATTCCTTGATGTCCCTCCATGGAATCAAGCATATTGTGAAACTTAGGAGTTTATGGTTTTTTGTTACATATATTTTTTTTTAAAATGAAACCCAGTAATAGATGATTTTTAGTTTCGTTTCTCATGCTTTTAGTAACACTGCTTTTTGTTTATCCAGGTTTGTTTTGGCTGGGCGAGTGATGGATTGGTCGTTATAGCAAAGAGAAGGTATGCCATATTTAGCGGTATTTCTCTAGAAGCTGAGATCAACATGAAAATAGCTAATTTTCTGAGTCCAGGAAAAAGACGCTATGAAAGGGAAATAGTGGGAGCCTTACGAGCAGCTGCAGCAAGCAACTCAAAGGCTGTAAAGCAAATCATTCACTGTCACAGTGAAGCAAATCATTCACTGAAGAGCTACGGAAGGCTCAAGATGACGCAGAGCAAGCAAAAGGCTGGGCAAGTACAATGCAGACTATTTATTTGAAGCTCAGGAATAACTAAGGCTGCTAAAGGTCGGAGAGGTTGGCATTAAGCCCGCCATCTGCTTAGACAGCGTGGTCATGATGATGAAGAAGACAGCCAATACAAGGGTTGCAACAGTTGTTCTGAGATGAGGAAAGCTAGAGAAGAGAAAGGTAAACTTGGAGAGGAAGAAGCAAAAAACACTTGCATAAGCAAGCTGAGAAAGGCTAAAAGAAGAAGAGTTACGCATAGGGAGCAAGAGTTGAAGGAAAATAGAAGAAGAAATAAGAAGTAGGAACGATCCATGATAATAGAGTGAGCGGTAGAGAAAATTTATGGAAGAGAATAAAATAGTCGAAGATGAAGAAACCTGTCTAATGGAACTGAAAGCAGCTTCACTAAGTGAGTCCTTGATGGCGAAGAAGTTTGATTAAGTAAGCCTTTGTTTTATAAAATGTATAAAGTCTACTATTATAAAAGAAGAGCCAGTCCATCCTCGGTTTCTCATTACTTAGTGACGCACGCGGTAACTTGCTTTAATTAGTTTGCATTTTTATTTCAAAAGTTGATTGCAATAGAACTGGAATTATTAAGGCAGGAGTTACCCAAAAGAAGCAATCTTTAAGTTTGTCTAAAATTAAAATATGGTTTTAAATAACATTAATAAGTGGTAATTTTAATAAACTATAATTTATCAATATAATGGTAATTCAAGTATTTTATTCTCATACATGAAAATAGTTTTGTACGATTTTTAGATCAATTATTTTTCATAGTATTTGCATGATTTAATAGTCCAATACATTTAAAATATTCCAAGAAAATATATTATTATTTGTGTTATTGGTTTAATGTAATTTTATTGATTCAGAAAGCTGAATAGTATTTACAAATCCAAACAAAATATACATATTTTAAATCTAACATAAGAATTTTAATTCTATTTAAAATCCAAACAAAATATACATATTTTTAAATGCTAAACATAAAGAATTTTAAATTACTATTTACAAATCCAATTAAATTAATAATAATGATTTCAATTATTTTTACAATTTCATAACCAAATAACACTATATTTAATTTAAATTTCTAATATATTAAATACACTAACCAATACATTAACAAATAAATTTTCTTTAAATGAACTGAGAAAATACATTACAGAAATATTTGGACAAGTAATTATCCTAGCATATTAGATTGATGTGGTACCATGCTCGAGAACAATATTTAGTTCTAAAATGTTTTCATTTTCAAATACATACAAAGAAGTTATAACTTTAAACTAATATTATAAGCAAGTATTACAAATAAATGATTGTTTTCATTTAGATGTTTTCATGTTCTAGATGTTTCATGTTCTAGATGTTTCCATATAATGATATTTGAAAACGCGATCTTCATCTTTTTTTTTATAGAATTCGATTGATTTAAGTATTTTATAGTGTTATAATACTTTCAAACATCTATAAAATTATAACAATTTTGAATTAAAACAACACAAATACTAATAATTGGAGTCATTTTAGTTAATAATTGAATTTGGTGTGGAACAACATAATTGATAACTCCATCCATACTAAACATAGAAAAAAAATTTACACAAAATTAATGTTGTTTATAAAAATTAATTCAGTCAAATACAAAATTATGTTGTTTATAAAAATCAATTCATCAAATCCCGCGCG
>CAJHQP010002757.1:0-79236 GCA_905132765.1 Moricandia arvensis | reverse complement strand
TTATAAAATATTATAATTCATACATATTGATAAATACTCCCTCCAAGTTTACACAACTATCTTTGTGGAACAAGAAAAAAAGTTCACATAACTATATATATATATGTATTATTACAAGTTTGAACTCGGATGGTGATACAATGAGTACACTAGTAAAAGCTTCTAAATTATACGTCTTGAGCGGAAATAAAAGAGAGTAAAACGCAAAGGAAAAGAAGTTATCCAAGAGAAAACAATCAAGAGTCCTTGTGGCCGTGGTTGTTGTCACGCCAGCAAACTAAATTGGCGATACAAAGGCGAAATATATAGAACTTGGCTCTTTGTTTCTTCACGAAATGACTGCACTTCTGTCCAAAACTCTTGCAGTGCTCGCACGTGCTATTCTCTTCTGGTGTTGCCATGGATTCGTTTCTGCCCTTAGTGAGTCTGCGGTACAGTATATAAACTTTTAAAGAACAAAAAGAACTGCAGGAAATGGAAGAGTTTGAAGGTTTCTGCTTAAGAGAGACAAAGATAGAGGGTTTAGTATATAGTCGTCAAGTGGAGGGGGCAAGCATTATCAAAAGCTAATAGTATGTTTTTCACTAAGTAATTGTCCAAACCAACCACACGCGGCGAATATTTACTTTGTTTATATGTTTGCTTGATAGTAAAATCTATTTAATTTGTCTCAAAAATATTGGAGACATTTAAGTTGTTGGTGGCATTTTTTTTTATTCTAGTTGGGAATAAACCAAAGAAACTTAAACCAAACAAAATTACAATGAGTGTTTATTTGAATGTTATTCACCTGAAGATATATGCATGATAAGTATTTTTGATACTAAAATTAATGTGATGATTTGTTAATGTTTATGTAAAACATTTAATTAAAAGTATTATACATGCAAATCTGAGTATTTAGTTTTTACCAAAATAATTCAATAATATATTTTACAAAAAAAAACTCGTGAATTAGGTGTACTATGCAAAGGAAACCATACATGGCTATGAAGAAAAACAAAACACTGACACTGTTCGAAAAAGAAGAGTTACTGTTATGTTATGTCGTAAGGGAAAGAAACAAAACATAGTGATGCACAGTTGAATTTATAATTCTATATTTATTTTTATATATTCTAGGTCGAACTCTAATTTAAAATCAATACTTGAGCTACTTAGACCACCATTTTTTTCTGAAAATCGGTTCCAAAAATTTTAAATTAAAAACCGGTTCTTCCACTGTATTGTGGGCTCCACTGATACATGTCGACTTACTATTAGTTTATTTTTTAATTTTCTTTTTAATAAAAAAAAAGAGTTAAAATCCCAAGATGTTTCTAATGAATGGAAAAGCTCTTAATGGTTGAAATGGCATGCACCTGAACGTGAGTGGTCGTCCGTGTAAGCCGAACCCTACCATGGGTAAGAACGGTCGTCTTCTCAATTTATTGGTTTCGTACTATGTTACCTTTTACACGCTTTTCTGAAAATTACCTTTAGATTTTGGAAAAAGTTTAAAAGACCGTAAACTTATTTTGTCTCTACTATAAGGTTATTTTCGTTAGCAAAAGAAATTGTGCCAATAATTGTTGTAGAGAAAATGTATAACTACAATTCTTAGTAGTAATTAGGTTTAAATAACTAGTATATTGAAACCATGAAATTTCCACGAGTTCGTACATTTCTAAAGGCTTTCAGAGGAACCTTAAGATAGTGAAATATATATTTGTACATCAAGCGAAAAAAAAAATCTATATGAACGTTTTATAATTTATTCATCTCCATTTTTTCTTGTATCCAAACAAAACCGGTGGATCTTAATGTAGAATTGAAGTAGGACATAGCTAGGGTAAGCTGTATAGATATGGAATCAGGAGTATCTGCTTTACTATAGCATGAACATGTGAAAATGTTGCGTCACAACTCACAAGACAATTCAAATATGATCTATATATAATAATGTTATTGCTGCACTCAAAAGTTTGCAACATAATATAAGCATATGTTGATATATCAACCTCAAAATGGCTTGACAAAGAATATATATGTATATAATAATAAATATAAACATTACAGTATATTTGTAATGAACTACCATGATTATATTCGAAAAGAAAATCATACTGTTGGCTACTATAATGACTATCAGTCTATAGCAGATCATGATCTACAGAGAGACTTGCGATCTAAGAACAATGATAGATTCGTAGAACAGTATGATTATAGATTTGTAACTTTGTACATTAGCTAATATGATAGATTCACGAATCACGATTCACCAAACCTACATATATATTGCATGATTGGTTTCCGAGACAAATTGACCTAAATGGTGTGTATTTATGTTTAAAATGTATAAATGACAAAAAATGTATAAATAACTTTTGTTATAATGCTTGTTACTTGTTTTGGCAAAAACCTAAGTCAAATCATTGTCGTAGATTCAAAAAGAGTGTTCTCGTGCAATCCAAGCAAGCATCTATGTCATGCTCCAATATAAAGCCACCCGTTTCTATTTGTGGTAAACCAATTATATATTTAAAAAACCTCTCATTTTCCTCAGCCATTTTTTTCATTTGCTAGAAACATGGATCTCCTTCCATGCCTTTTACGGTGACTATTCTCAACTCCCTCTCTCTTTTTTCACACAAGTCTCTCAATTTTCACCTTTTCCAACTTTGATCTCTCGTCGTTACCAATTTCATCTTCCATATATTGTATTGCAACAAGCTCGCTAGCTTTTCTTTAAATACTTCCTCTCCCAAAAAAAACTTGTTTTTCTCTATCTATTGTCTTTTTATAAGACGACTAAACTTTTTTGTTTTTGTTTTCAAGACATGATAGAGAGAAACATATTACGTTTCCACGAATATTTTTATTGGTAGCTTCCAATGTATCCATTCTACTGTTCGTTCAAACAATTCAAATATTTTGGCTCAGATAGTTCTGGTTTTATCTCCACAACTTTGATTAAGAACGATGAGACGACCTCGTATTGATGTTTGTTGGTTACAACACATATTGTTCTTCCTGGTTTGTGGCTTGGGGTTTATATCGCTTGCATCATGTCTTAATGGAGATGATTACAGCAAAACAGGAGATCCAAAAGTTCTTGTTCCCGTTACAAACCTTATTTATAACCGACTTCAGAATCTAAAGAGTGTCTTAAAGGCTGACATTGATCGGGATTTAGGATATTGCGTCAAAAATCTGTAAGTATATATTCTCAAAAAATTGTAAGCATATTCGATATTTGGAGCATATACACACATTTTTTTAAATATATGTATATTTTTCCTATAATTTATTGATATAATTCAGGAAGGATGATTGGGATTCAGCATTTGATTTTGATAAAAATCTGGACTTCTTAAGCAATTGTATCAAGAAAACCGATGGTAAAAAGGAGAACTGGTTCAAAACATTTATCACGTCAAAACATTTAACCATTGACATTTTAATATTCTTGTTATACAGGTGACATCACACTTAGACTATGTTCAGCTGCTGAGATAAAATTCTATTTCGGTAGTTTTATTAGAAGGGATGAAGTAACAACGGTGCATGTAAGACCTAATGTCAACTGTAATTTGGCTAAATGGGTTTCCGGATGCGAACCGGGATGGAGTTGCAACGCAGATGATGATGAAAAATTTGATCTCAAAAATGGAAAAGTTCTTCCATCTAGAACTCGTAAATGCCAACCTTGTTGTGAGGGCTTCTTTTGTCCACAAGCTCTCGCTTGCATGATACGTAAGAAAATACATATACACACTTGTTAATTTTATAGTAACATTGTAAGTACTAAGAGACTTTAGCCTAACATCTTCATTGTTGTTTACTCTTTTGACCTATGTAGCGTGTCCATTGGGTGCATATTGCCCTCTTGCCAAGCTTAATAAAGCAACAGGAGTTTGCGAGCCGTAAGTTGCTCATTCATTAGGTTAATTTACTACTTTTATGAAAAAATAATATTGCATGGTTGATTAAATAGTTTTTCATTGCAGATATAATTACCAAATACCTCCTGGAAAGTTAAACCACACATGTGGTTCTGCAGATAGTTGGGCTGATGCTGAGAGTAGTGGTGATATGTTTTGTTCTCCAGGTTCATATTGCCCAACGAATATTCGAAAAGTCACTTGTGGTAGTGGGTATTGATTCTTTTATCTCACAACTTATGCTTCGATTGATTTGTTCATATCTAAGATGTTCTTCAAATTTGTTACATTTAAGAATGCATTGTGATGATAATAACAACACACACATAGTTTTCCTTTTATATACATTTAGAGTTAATGATCTGATCAAAAACATTTTCATGTGTTATTCAGACATTACTGCAGACAAGGTTCCACTTCACAAAAACGTAAGTTTCTAGAAACCAGAGAAAATATTTTTATTTTATTATAAAGTACATATGAAGTTTATATAATTATTTATCTTTTCTTGGTGACTGTTTTAGCATGCTTCAAGCTCGCTACTTGTAATCCAAATACTGCAAACCAAAATATTCATGCATATGGAGCCATCTTAATTGTAAGTTAGTTGATGACAAGAAAGTAAACCATATATACATTTTACTTTTATTTTATTTTTCATTGTGTAAATTTGAGTTTCTTTATTTATATTTATGTAGGCGTCACTAAGTCTTCTGATGATCATGGTTTACAACTGCTCCGATCAAGTTCTAGCCACTCGAGAAAAGAGACAAGCCAAATCTAGAGAAGCAGCAGCGAGACATGCAAAAGAAACAACACAAGCTCGAGAAAGGTGGAAGACTGCTAGAGATGTTGCCAAAAACCCTAAGATGGGATTAACTGCACAACTATCTCAAACATTTTCACGCATGACATCTAAGAAAGACACACCTGATAAAGCATCTGGAAAGTCAAAGGATAAGAAAAAAGGACCAGGTAACTTGACCAAGATGATGAAATCAATGGAAGAGAAATCGAGTAACCATGAAGGGTTTAACGTTGGAACTGGAGGTGGTAAACATGGGAAGAAGCCACAAGCACCAAAGGGTAAACAACTACATACTCAGAGTCAGATCTTTAAGTACGCTTATGGACAAATAGAGAAGGAGAAAGCTATGGAGCAAAACAACCAGAACTTGACATTCTCAGGAGTTATCTCCATGGCCCAAGACACTGAGATTAAGAGTAGGCCTGTGATAGAGATTGCGTTTAAGGATTTGACTCTTACTTTGAAGGGTAAACATAAGCAGATATTGAGATCTGTTACGGGAAAGATCATGCCAGGCCGTGTTTCCGCAGTTATGGGCCCATCAGGAGCTGGTAAAACCACATTTCTTTCAGCCTTGGCAGGCAAAACAACCGGATGTACAAGAACTGGTCTTATCCTCATAAATGGTAGAAATGAATCTATAAACTCATACAAGAAGATTACTGGATTTGTGCCACAAGATGATGTTGTCCATGGAAACCTTACCGTTGAGGAGAACCTTCGTTTTAGTGCAAGATGCAGGTAAGTTAGGTCATTCCTATCAAGAGTCTCTCGACTATAATTTTTCACAAAAACTAATAATATTTTAATAAATATATTTTTTTTAAAGTTCAAGAAATCTATGCCAAGATTTCTTATTTGAGAAACTTTTATATGAATCTCTAAAATTCTTGAGACAAGTTTCTATTAAAATATTTTTTTTGGGTGAGAAACTCTATGATGTTTTTAGAAGTTAGAACTAGCATTTATACTTGAGAACATGTTGCATAATGTTCACATATGTTTCTTTTACTTGCATGCAGGCTAAGTGCTCATATGCCAAAAGCAGAAAAAGTGTTGATCATTGAAAGAGTGATTGAAAGCTTAGGACTACAACATGTAAGAGACTCATTGGTTGGTACGGTAGAAAAAAGAGGAATCTCTGGAGGACAAAGGAAACGAGTGAACGTTGGTGTAGAAATGGTCATGGAACCTTCTCTATTGATATTAGATGAACCTACCACAGGTTTAGATAGTGCATCTTCTCAGTTACTACTTAGAGCACTTCGACGTGAAGCACTTGAAGGGGTTAACATTTGCATGGTCGTGCATCAACCCAGGTACGATATATATGTCCATAATTTATTAATTAGTATTTTCCTTTTAACGTTATAATCACAATAATGAGTATTTTGTTTTATTTTTTATCAGTTATACGATGTACAAAATGTTCGATGACATGATATTACTAGCAAAAGGTGGCCTTACCGCATACCATGGATCTGTCAAAAAGATTGAAGAATATTTTGCTGGAATAGGTATCATGGTTCCTGATCGTGTCAATCCTCCTGATCATTATATAGATGTTCTTGAAGGCATCGTGAAACCAAATAGTGATATCACTATAGAACAACTTCCTGTGAGATGGATGCTTCACAATGGTTATCCAGTGCCACATGATATGTTAAAGTTATGTGATGGACTCCCATCATCATCTGGATCAGCTCAAGATGATTCCACTGACAATTCTTTCAGTAATGATCTATGGCAAGATGTGAAAACTAATGTGGAGATTCAGAAAGATCAGCTACAAGAGAATTACTCGAATTCTCAAGACAATTCTAATCGAGTAACTCCTACTGTAGGTCGACAATATAGATATTTTATGGGAAGGTATAGGTTTTTCTAGACTTTGATATAATGAAAGAAACCTAGTAGTGTTCATCATGTGTACATTAAAGCTTTGTTTATATATGTTACAGGATTGGGAAACAAAGACTTAGAGAAGCAAGACTACAAGCACTAGATCTTCTAATATTATTAGTTGCAGGAGCTTGTTTAGGAACTCTTGCAAAGGTGAACGATGAGACGATTGGTTCGCTTGGCTACACGTACACAATTATAGCAGTCTGTAAGTTATTAAAAAATAGTACACAAATATTGATTTATATTCATAAGAATCTTCATTTTTTTGGAATATTACCTAAGCTTTATTTTTTTCCATTTTGTAGCTCTTTTGTGTAAGATTTCAGCGTTGAGATCATTCTCTGTAGATAAATTACAATATTGGAGAGAAAGTGCAGCTGGAATCAGCAGCTTAGCACATTTTATGGCGAAAGACACAATGGACCATTTAAACACAATTATCAAACCTTTAGTGTACTTGTCCATGTTCTACTTCTTCAACAACCCGAGATCTAGTTTCGAAGACAACTACATTGTACTAGTATGCTTGGTCTACTGCGTGACCGGCATGGCTTACGTATTTGCCATATTATACAGTGCTAGTGCTGCCCAATTGGTTTGTCCTCATGATCACTTTCTAATAAACTCATTAGAGTTGCTTACCAAAGTATTTACTAACCATATAGTGTTTTTTCTTGCAGATGTCGGTGTTAGTACCGGTTGTTTTGACTCTCATCGCGAATCAAGATAGAGACAGCATTGTTCTTAAGTATCTTGGAAGCTTCTGCTACCCTAAATGGACACTTGAAGCTTTTGTCCTTTCCAATGCTCAAAGGTATAAAGGTTTTAGATTTGTCTTCATCACATGGTATGATTTAAAATGTTATTTTTTATGGTTTAGGTACTCTGGAGTGTGGGTGGTGACTAGATGCATCTCGTTGTCTCAAAATGGATATGATCTTAGTGATTGGGTCTTATGTCTCATTGTCCTTGTTCTCATGGGTGTTATATGCCGATTCATTGCTTATTTCTGCATGGTTACCTTCAAGAAGAAATAATATCTATTATACCCGTGTGATTGAAATACGTACATATTGTATAAAATTTTGTAACAAAGTTCTATTTTTGATATATTATAAGAAATGAGCAATATAATTAGTCTATAGAATTAGGAAAAAAACATTTAGACAATTTTGTTCTAAACTCTAAGCCATGTACTTGTAAGGCATTTCTACATGTAACATGTTTTATGGCCAGATAAGCTTGTGATATGATATTTTCTCCCTTCCAACTTCCAAGAAAGTGAGAAGAGAGACAAGTATAGATAACATCACAAGCGCACATGCTTGCAATAAATTAAAGGCAGAAGAACCCAGCTTAGTTTTAGAATAGCAGTCCTTTATTACTCAAGACTCAAACCAACTTCACAAAAACACACACACAACACAAAACACTACAGATAGATAGATCTGAGAGAGACATTTTGGAAGAGAAATGGTGTAACAATGAGGATCTCTTACTAATTAGAAAGGAAACATGTTTGTGATGAGTTCATAAGGGAGATGAACCTTAATCAATGCTACTCTCTTTCTCTCTTGCTATGGACCACTCCAACATTGACACTTCTCCATCTATGTAACCTCCCAAGAGACAATAAGCTTTTCACCGTCCCTATCTCTATCTTGTGAACTACATTCCTCCCCGTCTACTTGTACTGTCCTATCAACCCGCTTTGCACACGGTGAAAATCACCTTTATATGTAATTTTTTTTACCAAGTTTGATTAGCAAACATCATTTAAGGGTTATGTAACCAGTCCATGTGAACCAGATACAATCTTGTCTACTTTTCCTGCACTAGTTAAGTATGATCAGCAATATACAGCCAATGCTGATCATACTTAGCCAACATCATTGCAGGATTCTGTATTAGTCCATGTTTATAGAACTTAAGAAGTCACTTGAGCTGCTTAGATGCAACACAGCTCTAGGAAAAGTCAAGAAGACAGACGTTTCTGCAGATCAAACTGAAATTATATTTTAGATTATCCAATGCATGAATCATAAGCCACGTCACACTTTCTTTAACAAGCTGTAAACCCATACTGGACCTCGTCCTTCAGATCTTATCTCTCCATCTCTGCTCCTACTGTCTTGTGGGGTCATAATCCCCGAGAACTTCAAGAACTCTGACAACAGTCTGAACTAGGAAAGAAAACAGAGAAACTTTTAATGCACATCTAACCATGGTTAGAGTGTGTGTGTTCGTACAGTTTCGTATGAAGATGCAACTTTATGACCAAAAAAAAGAAGAAAAAACAGAACCGCATGATTCAAGTATTGTATCACTTAAAAGTTGCCCATCTCACCCCTTTGGTTGACTGTCATTTCCAAACATTTATTAGGGAGCTTTGATATTTCTACTTCGGCATATATATATATATATATATAAACGAGTTCACTTTAGTACTCTCATCACAACACTCTTATCTATAACTTGTGTATTAATCTTCTCCTCTTACTAAAATGAAGAGCAAGATCATCAAGTCTTGGGAAAAGAAACTGAAAATGATGACCGGCATAGATATAACACCTTGTACGTTTTGTGAGACATGCTGCCAAAGAATTTGCAGGGCGTTCAAGAAGGAAGCTGAGATGATACCAAAAGATGTCCCTAAGGGACACTTGGCTGTCTATGTGGGTGAGGAATCCAGGAGGTTTGTTATAAAGATCAGCTTGCTTACACACCCACTCTTCAAGGCATTGCTGGATCAAGCACAAGATTCTTACGGTTTCAGTGCTGACTCCAGACTATGGATTCCTTGCGATGTGAGCACCTTCCTCAATGTTGTCCGTTGCGCTGGTGCTCCACAGGACCAGAGCAACTGCATGTGTATCTAGGAAGGTTCTTGTACAGAGAACTCAAGGCATTCATTGATTTATCCGCCGTGTTTTCACAGAGAATGTTGGTTAGTGCTAAGCTATCTAAGTACATTAATAATGTAAAACTTTTTGTATTGAATGTGTCAGCCGGAAAAATGTTATTAGCCAAATGGCAAGCAGTAAACACGATTATAGTTCTGAAAAAGACATACATGAAGCCACTATAAGCAGACTAGTTACCGAACAGAAGACATCAAAACATGAAAGAAATGACTCAGGAAACATACAAGAGCTCCATTGTTTCCCATTAACTAAAAGTCTAGAACATAAACTCTTAGTGGGGCATAGTAGGGAAAGAGCACACAACAATTTAAACTTCTCACATATCCCAAGAGAAAGGCCAAACCGTCTTGAGAGCAACGTTTCTGAAACTAGATTACTCGGTTCTGTAGTATGTTTGCAAAACATGAAACATACTTGAATACTTATCTGATGCAGCTGCTATAAGAGAGTATATATCTACGACACCATACAGTCTCTGATAAATGGGAAACACCCCCAGGTTCCGTTGGTTGTATGTGCCCTCAAGAATGGCCTTACCTGCTGTTATATCTTATATGCTATGTGACCAAAGAGTTTAGGTCTTTATAAGAAGCTAGGCTATTGAATATGTATGTTTGAAAAAGAGGCTAAACATTGCGTCTAGCCAAAAAAATGCATAAACATAAATAAAGATCAAAATGGTTGGACAAATAGGTCACAAGATAGGTACAACTGATATCAACAATTGCAGCAAGATATATACAAAAGGACACTCTTGCAAATGAGTATACACAGTATCATGCTTCCTCTCTTTCACAGCTCACAGCGTACATACATCAAATTGTTGGCAATCACATTAATCAACTGTAATTCTAATACCAAAAGGAACCTAGTCTTCATGACAACTTTTGGCACATAGATGTAGCCATTGGCACTGACCATCAACCCCAAAGTTCACTCCTTCGAATTTGAAAGCTTATTCTACAGAACCAATTCATTATCATCTTATCCCATCTACCATGTTCTCCATCTCTCTTCTCCCAAACCTCCTACCTTCTGCATGTGCATCTTTACACCTAACTGCTAAGTAGAACACTAACCAAGCCGCCATGAAGTAAACTTCCAAGGCAGACTGGATCACAGAAGCAAAGCTCTTCCCCACAACTCGAATCAGAGCCCATTTGAAAAAAGACCCACATAGAATCGCTTCAAGACACTTGAGCTGCACAGCCTGATGCAACAGAAGAGATATCAAATAAAGACCTTCCTTCACAATCTCCCTTCCCCTCATCCTATGATCCACAATGGCGACGAAAGCATCAAGAGCCAACACCAAACCAATAAGCGTATCAAGTAGAAACCAAGCGAACAAGAAACCAGATATCTCCTTCTCAAACCCTCGAATCCACGGTGGCATAACAGTGAAAGGCATGAGCTTTAACCTCACAAACAACCTGAAAAACGAGTACTGATCTTCAACCTCCCCGAAGTACCACAAACCAAGAAGCTGTGTCAATGCATCTCTCACAGCCCATCTCATCAAAACGAAGCCTGTAACTCTCTTAAACCCTAACCTTGAACCACTCCACACAACGTCAAGAAACGAAGGAAACCTACCGAGCAAGTCGTTGACAACAGTAACAAACATAATCGCTAGCACCAATGAGTACACCGTGGTGAACCCTAGAATCACCCATCCGTAGGCGGCGGATAAGAAGCTCACAAGATAGAACAGAGCCGCCGCGTCTCTCCGACCAAGGTCCAACCCCTTGAGAAAGAGCTTCAGATCCACGAAACTATCAAAGTCATTGTCTTTCTTCTCGCTTTCAGGTTCTTGATCGTGCCCAGATTCATCGAATCGATTCGTTTCGTCTTCGTCTTCTTCATCTTTCACCTGCTGCAAGGAGAAGCCGGGGCGGATGATCTGAGGTAAGGAGAGTCCGTTATCGGAAATAGGGCGTGAGAAGCCGGAAATGCCGTCGAATCCGGAGAGGATTAGGGTCGTGGCGTTGAGGGGAGATCGAAAGGGAGAGCCTTGGAGAGATCGGTGCTCGTCTGTGGAGAAGAAGTCGTCGTCTAAGGTGCCGAGGCGCGTGAGCTGGAGAAAGGGAGCACGATGACGAGGATGATTGAGGCGCGTGGGGGATTGGGAGTTGGGGAGGCGGGAGAGGAAGGAGCGGAGAGAAGGGTCGGTGTCGACGAAGGAGGTGAGGAGGAGGGAGAAGTGATCGAGGAGAGAGTGGAAGGAGAAGAGGAGGAGAGTTAGGAAGATGAAAGTGAGAGGGTGTGAGGAGAAGGATGTGGTGGTTTGACGGAGGAGCTGGGTGGTTGTGCGGAGGCGGTTCAGCCGCGCGTGGTGGTGGTGGTGATCGGACATGTCGGTGTTGTTTTACTATTTGCTCCCGCTACTTTGGGTAGATCGAAAGAGAGAGAAGAGAGATTTTTGTGTAACGCATCCTAATCTCTATTGTTGTAACGATTTTAATGGGCTATATGGGCTTCAAATTTGGGCCTTATCTATCTAATATATAGTTGTGGAACAATGCCTCTATAAGAAATGGGTTTATTGGAGTATACACTGCATTCAGTGGCCTCTGATGGCTCACATTGTCACTTCTGCAAGCCGAATTTGAAACGTTTCTTTGGACAATGCAGTGTATACTCCAGTATTTAAACCTTAGGATGGGTTGTCAAGATATGATTAAGATGAATTATTAGTACAATTTAACAACAGAGCTTAATGATTTTGTGTGATTAAGAAGGTACTTTTATCTTCCTTTTTTTATCTTCTACATCTCTCATAACTTCTTATGTAAAAGAACATACAAGATCAAATGACATTTTATCAAATGGGTATTGTAATAAAACCAAAAACATACAAGATCAAACAAAAAAAAAACAAGGAAACAATGTAAACATCAACCAAGAAGTTAAATGTCGCATCACTTCCTTAAGGTTCATGTCCACATAATTTGTTTGGTAGTTTGGAGGACCCATCATCATAATGTGACTGTCTGCAAAATATCAGGTTTTGTGTTCCACATAAACTTGTACCAGAACACAAGTGAAATGGGAGGCTCTACTCAACTTACAAGAACGGTGGCTTAATGGGATCACTATCTTTGATGTGGTTGTAGAGAGTTGCAAGACCCTTATATTCGTGGATAACCTATCAGCCACAATCTTCGTGTTCAAAGAAACTTCAAGCCTAATTGACCAAAAATTAGGAAACACAAAAACCAATAAGAAAAAAAACAACAAAACTAATGAATGCCCATGTCTCATAGATATAGAGTTGAAAAACATTGTTCTAGTACTTTTATTACGATATTTGTCCGCCTATGTTATATGGTCCTTATGGAGACCTCCATATACCGAAAAAGATATATCATTCCACACTTTGTAACAAGAAAACTGTTCATTTTAGAACTTACAATGAGTTTTGTAACACAAATTTGTAATTAGAAAAATAAAAAACCACTTCACAGAGTATGATTTACTACAAATTATTCAGACATTTAAAAAAAGAAAAAGAACTTTGGTAGTGAAAGAAAAAACAGAGGAGCTTTACTCTTGGCATATCGGAATAGGAGCTCCGTTCCACTCACTGAGACACTCCATCATCGGATCAATGATCTTCCCTTCACAAATCGCCGTGAACACCTTATCAAACTCTTCTCCCGGCGACGTGACTTTCTCTCCGGTCAAAAGCTTTGTTCCAAGCTCCTCCCTCACAAACCTATACAAAGGATACGACCTACACTCCTTGATCCTGTTCGGTATAATCGATGTCTCGTTATCATACGCCTCTCTAGCTGCCTCCACTTCTTTAGGAAGCACGGCCTTGAGCTCCTCCTCGAAGGCTCCAATCTTATGGAAGATCGAAGTCATAACGTTCTTCTCATTCTCACCGTTGACCAAAGCATGGTCTACTAAAACCTGTCTTAGCTTCTGGATCAACGGGTACGTTGCACTGCATGGGTCGTCTGCGTACGTGTAGACTTGTTCACGGTCGATGGCTCTGATTAAATCTTTCCCGCAGAAGCGAGATGGGTGAAGCTCACCGTTGACTCCAGTGGTTAGAACTTTCTTAACCACTTGAAGGACAGTGTTCTTCACAGTTAGTTTTAGATTCTCCTCCAAGTGTCTTAGATCCACAGCTTGGCAGATTGCGACAAGGAACGTTGTAGACATGAGTTTGAGTATGTCAACAGCTTCTGCTGTCTTGCGAGATGAGATTAGTCCTAAAGAGTTAACATCTTGGTTGTGTTGCTCTGCTGACTGAACATGGCTTGTAACTGGATTGGCTAAGTACTGAAGCTCTGAACAGTAGGAAGCCATAGCGATCTCTGCTCCTTTGAAACCGTAGTCCAAACTAGGGTTCCTCGAAGCGGTTAGGTTTGAAGGAAGACCGTTGTTGTAGAAGTCGTTGACAAGCTCAGAGAACTGAGCGAACATGAGCTTCCCTATCGCTGCTATAGCGAGACGTGTGTTGTCCATGGAGACACCGATAGGTGTCCCCTGGAAGTTACCTCCGTGAAGGGCTTTGTTTCTTGAAACGTCGATCAAAGGGTTGTCGTTGACGGAGTTTATCTCACGCTCGATGGATTTGGTGGCGTAACGGATCACTTCTATCTGAGGACCTAGCCATTGAGGTGACGTGCGGAGCGCGTAACGGTCTTGTTTAGGTTTTTGTAATGGATCCATCTCGTGTAGCCTCTGAGCTAGCTTCATGTAAGAGCTCCCATCGAGAATGTGTTCCATGATCGCCGCGGCTTCTATCTGGCCGGGGTGATGTTTCAGCCGGTGAGTTAAATGGTCGGTGAACTCCGGCTTCCCGCTCATCACCTCCGCGAACACCGCTGACAAAACCTCGGCGAGGACAGAGAGAACGTTCGTCTCAAAGAGCACCATCGACGCCATGCCGGAGCCAACCGCCGTGCCGTTGACTAGGGCGAGACCTTCCTTGGGCTGCAAGTCAAAGAACCCTGAGGCGATTCCCGCCATCTTGAAGGCTTCCTCTGCGTTCAAGGCTTCGCCGTTGGGACCGGTGGCTTTGGAGTTTGGACGGCCGGTGAGGAGGCCGGCGATGTAGGAGAGAGGGACGAGGTCTCCGGAGGCGGTGATGGTGCCGCGGAGAGGGAGAGAAGGAGTGATGTTGGTGTTGAGGAAACTGGTTATGGCCTCGAGGATCTCGAAACGGATGCCGGAGTATCCTTGGAGGAGGGTGTTGATACGTACAAGCATGGCGGCTCTTGTGGCGGAGTGTGGTAATGTGTGGCATGTTTCTTTCGTGTTGCCGAATATTCCGGCGTTCAGGAATCTGCAAACCAACAAAAATGTTTGAGTTGCGTGTGAGTTAAGTTACCTAATTTAACTAATCAAGTTTATTAAAAAAAAGAATAATCAGTTAAAGAAGTTGTTTCCGGTGATTTTAATAAATTAAATTCATTATTAAATTTACCTAACTGTACATATATATTTTTATTAAATTATATTTTTTAACAATTTATTTAATTGGAGAATAAAAATATTAATATAAAAGAAATCTTATTCATAATTTCATTATTAAAGTTTATGTTACTTTACTTAAGTATTCCTATCTATTCTTATTAAATAATATTTTTAATCGAGTTAATTGGTGTATAAAATGTTAATTTTATAGAATGTTTCATTTTAAGAAAAGTTATCATAGCGCATTCAATTGTTAACCACCACGTATCTAATCTACCTAAGATACTAACCATATTAAATTTATATCAACCTAATTAGAGAAACAATCAAACTTATTATCACAAAATAATTACCTTATAAGCTCCTTCTGAAGTGCGACACCGTTTTTGGTTCTACGATGAGAAGTAGCACCAAAACCAGTAGTAACACCATAACTATCAGTGCCTTTGCCCATACTCTCCATAACCCAGTCACTACTCGCCTTCACACCGGCTCTTGACGTCTCCGACAACTCCACCTTCACACCATTTCCAACGGTGGAGATGGCTGCCACTTGTCCGATCGTCAGAGTCTCTCCTCCGAGGTTAACCACAGGCTTCCTAAAGTCCATAACCATTCTCTTCACTTCATCCAAATGGCTCCCTTTCATTTGCTCCGCCGCAGCTCCCCAGTTGAGAGGATCCGCCGCAGCCACCGTCACGTTTTTCTTGATCTCTCCGCCGCATAACATTGCGTCGACTTTGTGTGATGATCCGTTACTCTCCATTTGAATATTGAGTTAATTAAATGGAGGAGAGTATGGAGAGAGATCTAAGGAGAGAGAGGTCTTTAATATGTTTTTTTTTTGTTGGTTTTAGGAGTTTGGTCCTGAGGGAAAAGAGATGAATGAAAGGTGGTTTAAATAGGTGGTAGTGTTTGATGGTAGGTAAGCAAAAGAGAGCTAGCTTTTTTTTTTCTATATAGTGACAACATTTTGTATAGAGAAACAAAAATAGAAATTAGTGAGAAAGGAGTTGGTTGAGGATTATAATATAATATATATAATTTTTTTTAAAAGGAGTTGGTTGAGAATTAATTATGACCGTTAGATGAGTGTGAGAGATTCTAGTGGTGGAGATTATAGTTTGTAAACTTCTTCTAGCACGGTCAAATCCATTACATTATATTATGATTTTAATTATACAGAATGATTAACTATTTATAACATCTGATATATATGATATCGATGAACATGTTCACAGACAACACATGTTCATAGACAACGATTCTAGAATTTTCATAAGTTTTAGATTGACAAATAATTTTAGATGTACGACATCTTCGATGAAAATGTTCTCTTCACAATATACATCATAACAAACGATTATATCTATAACATTTTCAAACTTCTGAAAAGTCTTACATTTTATAAATTTCTAGAAATTACATATTTTTATATTCAAATGAGGCATAAAACAGCTTCGAAATCACAAAAGAAGTTATAGTGAAATAATTTCGTACATAGATTGCTTAGCTTTCTAGAGTTCATTTACCACTAAACCACTACTAAGTTAACATCTCATGGATTTCATTTAATTTCTCTTTTCAATACTAAAAACTCTTTAAAATACTTTTAATGGAACTACTCTTAAATCGAAAAAAGAGTTCTTAACGCGGTGGTAAATTTGTTTGCTCTCGTCAACATCACGGTGGTAAAAGTAGTCGTCGCTGGTGGCTGAAGATAGTTGGATTCCGCGGTTGGTGAGACTGTGAGATTTGTTTTTGGGGTTTGAATACTGTTTTTTTGGGAGTAAAGCGTTTCAATATTTGTGATGGGAGTAGGTGTGTAACGTATGAACGTAATTGACTCAAGTAACGTCCCCACCATAACACTCTTTCATTGCTTTTCTATTTTCTATAATATTTTTTTGTCATTTTGGATATTGTTTCAGTTTTACAAAATATTTCAAAAGGTTTTTTGTTTTCATTTCAGTTATCCTGTTGTTTCTCTGTATTCTTTTCTTTAATGTGTTCTTTTACTAATTGTAGTAAACATGTGTATTTTTCTATTTCGTTTCAACTGACGAATCACCAAAATGTGTAATGCGATTTTTCAACTTTCGTTTGTTTTGAGTAACAGTTCGTACGCACTTACATTCAAAATCCAACGAGACATCTCGGGAAAATGAAATTTAAAAGTGTTTGTTTAAAATGCATATACAAACCAATCATTAGGTAAAAGGCTGAAAAAAACTATTTTGAACATTACAATTTGTGACACATTATAATAATAAATGATTCTAGACACAAATATACATGTTTCATTAATTTTGTCTGGGTATAAAATTTGTGTGTAAGATAATATTTACGTGAAAAGATTTCCAACAAGAGCCGAGTGACGCAACACGCCGTTTGCATGACAAAAGCAATTGCTTTTTTTGTAAATACAGCCTTCATTGTATTTCGTATGTTACCCTAATCTCAAATAGTAATCCATTTTTCATTTGCTTATATATTATAAATTCATCGTCAGTCTCTTTTTGGTGTATTTATGAATTACGCGTTACTAATCGAAAGCTAAAATTAGATAGTAAATGGTCATACAAGGAAACACAAATAAATGGTAGAGATGACAGGGTTGGCAAAAGTAGTGGGTTGGTAAGGCAAGGCGTGTGCATGCATTTTTACCCCATCGTAGGATGCGTAAGTCTCCATTTAAATTTTTTTTTTTTTTAAACATTTAGACCAAAAAAAAAAGTCTCCATTTAATTATTACACTAATATATTTACTTTTCTGTTAATTTTATTTATATTTTTTGTTAGTTTAACCTTTCTAGGCGGTCTACCAAATTAGCAATAATTTCTAGGCGGTCTACCAAATTAGCAATAACTCGGGAATGCGTTTGGAATTTGTTTGAAATATAAATTTTATTGGACAATATTGAAATACTTAGTAGGTGTTAGTAATATACCCCTCCGTTCCTAAAAAATCTATTTATTTGAAAAAAAAATATTTCAAAAAGTATATTTTTAACATTTGAATGCATTAGTTAATGGTAGAATATAAATTAAATTTTTATTGATTAAAAAATATAAGAAATAGTTAACTATGAAAATTAAAGTATTGGTAAAAGGTTTGTACGTTTCTTTAAGTATAAAAACTTTAAAACATTTTTTTTTGAAAAGAATTGAGTATTATATACTAAAAATTAAAGCATTGGTAAAAGGTTTATAAGTCGAAACGATGCAGGTGGATGTCGGCCAATGTGAAAGGAAAGTTATGCAAATTTCCAATTTTTGGTTTAGTCAATTTTTCGGTTTACTCTTTCTCTTTTTTTTACAATCCTGAAAGATATCTCCAACTCTTTGTAAACAATACACTTCATTTGTTGTTAAATATAAACAGTATCGTTTCAAAGATATAAGCGCATCGCATCTTGATCTGGTCTATAGGTTTAGAAATTCTTTCATTTTGTCGGCGGTATATGTATTAGTAATATATACGGTTAGAGTAAAACGCATACGGGACTACCATACCATTAATTTGGTTTAGTTTTTCCTCACTTCTAGTTTTAAGTGAACAGTGCATATTATGTCTATACATTTCTGACACGTATATAAAGTCTAGACAGGACTCTACATGTCTAGTGGCCAAAATAGATACTAGATAGCGTAGGTAACTGGTTTAAGATTAACTTAATATGTTAAACCAACGTCTATAAGCTATTAACATAGGTGAATGATCTTAGGCCATCTCCATCGGTAAGGGGTTCTAACTTTTTTTTTTTCTGGTTTTATGATTTTTTTTTTTAAAAAAAAAATTAAAACCGACCAATCGTGGACTGCCACGTGTCAGTGGGATCCACGAAACAGTGTAAGACCCGGTTCTTAAATAGAGGTTTTTAGAAACGGATTCTTAAAAAAAGTGGTGGGACCCACCACTTTTTTAGGTTAAGAACCCTCTAAAAACCCCTTGATGGAGGTGCTCTTAGTTCGTATATGCGCATTTACATACCTAGAATTGGGAGTTAGTTCTTATGGAACATACTACATATATCACAAACTATACGTAACTACTATTATATAAGTTACCACTTACCACAATTAAAAAAACTTCACAATCTAGCGTATTCGGTTGAAACAATTTAGTATCAACGAAAAAATAAAAAGCGATTTGCACATTATTACTGACACATTAATATAAACGAGAAAAACTTCACATATGGCTGAGTGAAACTAAAACATAGTTTAGTTCTCCTCCTTGGATCTCATTAAGTTGACCATCATCATCTCTATTACTCGTTCTCCTACTAAGGGGAATAAACACTTCTTCCGATACTTGCTTTACCACTCCCAGCACTATCTACTTTTCCTCGTATATGTCCATTTTGGATTGGAGAAATCCAGCTTATACAGAGTTCCAATAACACTTTCTAAACCAATATTTCATTTCTTAGATAAAAATGGAAATGCTAACACAATATATCTAATTGTTAGGTGTAGTACTAATGTCTGCTCTGTGATTCGATGCATGAAAGTCGTGTTTATTTGTTATCTTGTCCTTTCAGCCTAAAAATAAAAGTGTGGGGGAGAAGAAAAATAAAAATTGTGGGCGCACTTGATGAGAGTTGTTGCCATCACGACTCAACTAATGTTTTAAGATATTTATGATAAGTTTTCAGACAACGGTAATTTCCTATATATATACTTAGTATTTGAAATATTAGAGAAAAATAAAGTTTGGGAAATTTATGATTAACTACATTTTTATGATTGAGTTCTCAAACTGTTGAGATTTTACCCAGTTCCTCGATTCATTTGAAGGGCGAAACCATCTTTTTGTTTTTTTTTGGTCAATTTTGATTCCCAAACTTTAATCAGTAGCTCACCATTCCTACCACTTTCGGTTAACAATTTAATATTCTAAATCTGAATAAATTGTAGTCTTTGAACGAATAGATTGCTTGTTATATGGGTTAACGTTTGAATATTTAAGAATCTGGTAAGTGTACCACAAAAACATTTATATATAGAACATGACTGGTCTCTATAATTAAATACTTGTCTTTTTTTATAAACAAAATCAAATCAGAATGAATTTCATCGATATACCTATCCTACCAACCACGTACATAATAATGTATTATACGAATGATTTCCTGACCTATATTCATCGTCCCTCATGTAAACTTAATGATTTCTGTTTTGTTTTTTTTTGTCATATGTGAATGGGTTATTATTCTTTAGAAGACTATAATAAAATAACACGAAGGAAACTTTGATATCTAAGGATGGAAACTAAGGAAAAAAACCAAAAAAAAATATTTAATATATTATCATCAAGGAAAAGGCAATCTTTTGAGAAATATATATAATTAAAGTTGTTAAGCGAATTATTTGGTGAACAATATTGTTATTATACTGATGTCGAACTTGAGTTAAATCCATAACATTAAACATGTGTGATTACGCGGGTATAAAATTATGCTTTCGGCCTCGTTTAAAAATTAAGAAATGATATTTTTGTAAGTTGTATTTCAGCTTGAAGATTATTATGAATCTTTAAGCAAATCTGAAATACCCTTGTATTAATGAAAAAAATTGTGTTATTATTTTACTGATTTTTAGATGTGAAGGATGTGTCATCGTTTTACTTATTACGAAAAGGGAATGCTTTGAAATTAGGCTAGTGTTAAAAAAGAAAAAAAAAAAGACTTGAAATTAGGCAACCAAACAACCACAGTAGCAAGGATCCATCGCACACCACTCGTCTCACCTAACCCTCTTTTCTGTCTTGAGAGCTCATTTAGGTCCCACTTTACATTTTCACCAAACCCCTTTCCTCTTGCTGTCCAAATCAGACACAACATCAAACACACAAACCTAATCAATGCACGTCATCGGATTACTATATCATATACGTGTTACTCGTTAAGGAAGTTTTGAAAGAAAATGGTTCTGTAACACCCATCCCAAGCCCACCACATTTTTAGCCCACGAGGTTTAAAAAAAAAAGACAGGAAAACATAAGACTTCAATAACATGTTAATAAGAAAGCCCAAGAACATTGAAATTTTGTAAACCAAAATTCACATAAAGCTTCAACTAATGCTTCAACTATATCTAATCATATCAATGTTATTGATTTGACGTCATTGTTGTCAGCGCATGTCACTTCATTACTTTATATAATTGCGGTCTAATAAAGTTCATAATCATATAAATTAACAATAAGCGAACGACCTGGAAATGGCCAGGGAGGGATCACTACATCACCACTGGAATATAATAAACTGTAAAGTTGAAATGCATTACCATTTAAAAAAGGACACAATTTTAACATAGAGGAAAGATAACAATGACAATATAGAATATATCTTTCTCTTTGTTCCAAAATATATTTTATTTTATTTTTCTTAAAAATGGTTTTGAAAAAAAACAGAGAAAATTTTAAGGAACCATAAACAAATTCTCCTTGCTTCGATTGACTTTAGGGTTATAAAGACTTCATACTATATAATAAGACCCGTTAGTGTTACACACTTGTTCTCTCATATTAACAGTATGTACAGTCTTTATCAAAGATTATGATCCCGAGTTTTCCCTAAGTAAATTTTCTTAACATTTCAGTTTGCCCTAAGTAAGTTATTTAACGAGCATGATAAGATAGTTCCATTTTTGATTGTTTTGATGATTTAAAACTAAAATAATTTGACAGAAACTTTTCTTCAGCTTTATAAATCAAAGTCGACAACAGAATCCAACAACATCTTTACAAAATAAATTACTTTGTCGGGGAGTTCACACAGTAGTCTTGTCATGCAGTGTTTGCCTCAACAAAATATACAAATTGATCCAACTGGAGAAAATACAAATTCAGTTTTAACTAAATAAAATGATAACATATTTCGAATACAATTAGTTGTGAAATCTACTAAAAATGAAGAGAAGATTCTATCGCCTTTTGACAAGGCAAAATAAATTGAGTTAGCTCATTAGCCGATGCGACAATGTTTTTAGGAAGACGATAAAACAGTTAAACACTCGGATCTCAAGTTTGTCTAATTTTCCTAAACCCGGTAATGTTACCTTCTCGATGTTTGACCGTTTCTAAATCTTGCTGGAGTATTAGTTTTAAAATAAGTGATATTTTGATCTCCATGCAAAAATATAATTAACCTTTTTTACAATTGTTTCAAAAAATAATTGTTATTTGAAGCATTGTATAGTAAATAATTACATTGCAGTTTCCTTACTTGTCAACTATAACATTAGTTATTATTTTAAATGAAAATCATATACATGTCAGTTATTTTTAGTGGGAAAACGTAAAACACTATTCAAGTTGATCAGTTATACTTAAAGTTCTCTGTAATTTTGTTCAGAGTTAAACTCTTAAACTGTATTCTCACAACAAAACTATTTCTTCATCTACATGATGTAAAGCACGTGATAATTGAAGGTTGGTGAAGGACGGTGGCAAGAATGCACAAGTCAAAAATGTTGGCTCCAATAATGTCAACAAAAGAGTGCACGAGTCAAATTTGCTGGCTCATTTTTTTAAAGATTGTGAGCCATCTACCACCCTCATGATCTCTTATAAATACCATGCTTATGGTGAGGAGAAGAACCATCCCAAAACAAAAGAGAGAGAGCAAGAGAAGAAGAAAGAAGTTTGTGAGAGAAAAAAAAAAAAACTTTTTTTTTTCGGGTGTAATTTGAGAGCTTTGTAAATTCTCCCGGGTTAATAATAAAAGACCTGTAGCAGGTCCGGAGACGTAGGCAAGATTGGCCGAACTCCGTTAACAATTTTGTGTGTTTTCTTCCCGCTCCCACAAATTCTGATTTTTCCGCAAGGAAATTTGACCCGTATTTCCTAACAACTGGTATCAGAGCTACAGTAGGTTACTATTTAAAATAGTGGGTTACTGTTCACATTATTGATTTTGTGAATAATGGGTTACTGTTCACGAGAATAGTGATTTCGTGAATAGTGAATTTTGTCGGTAACATCGGTTCATCGACGGAGGTGTTTTAAACACGGTGGTTTCAGAAACGATGGGAGGCGAAGACGGTTCAGAACACGGTATCGGGAAATTTGATGGTACAGACTATGCATTTTGGAGAATGCAAATTGAAGATTATCTGTACGGACGGAAGCTTCATCAACCACTGAGCAAGAAGCCTGAGAAGATGGATCAGGCTGAGTGGGAGCTCCTTGACAGACAAGTTCTGGGTGTTATAAGGCTAACACTGTCGAAGAACGTTGCTCACAACGTTGCGAAGGAGAAGACCACTGAAGGGCTCATGAAAGTTCTCTCTGATATGTATGAGAAACCTTCGGCAAATAATAAAGTATTTCTCATGAAGAAACTCTTTCATTTGAAGATGGAAGAAGGTGGCCTGGTTGCCGCACATGTGAACGAGTTCAACACGATTGTCAACCAACTGTCATCGGTTGAAATCGAGTTTGAAGATGAAGTGCGAGCACTGATTTTGTTGGCATCTCTGCCAAATAGTTGGGAGCCAATGCGGGCAGCGGTTAGTAATTCTGTGGGTACTCAAAAGCTCAAATTCAATGATGTTAGAGATCGTATCCTTGCCGAGGAAGTTCGAAGGATAGACTCTGGGGAAGCATCAACGAGCTCTGCTTTCAACGTGGAAAACAGAGGGAGAAACCCAGATAGAAGTAACCGGAGTTATGGCAGATCGAAGTCAAGGAGTGGACGGGGTCAGTCCAAATTCAGACAGCCTGCAGAGTGCTGGAATTGTGGAAAGACAGGCCACATTAAGAAGAATTGCCGGGCACCACCGAAGAAGGAAGACAACACTAGAGGCGGAGCCAATGCAGTGACACGTGAAATCGCTGACGCATTGGTAGTGTCTGTTGATTCCCCGAGGAAAAGTGAAGCTCGTGATGCAGCTGGAAATAACACCAAAGCGTCAATCTCCTATGTCGATAGCCCAATAGATTCATGGGTGCTTGACTCAGGAGCGTCATTTCACACCACACCGCACCACAACATTATGGAGAATTATGTTGATGGAAATTACGGAAAGGTATATCTCGCTGATGGATTACCTTTGGACATAGTTGGTATTGGAGATATCAATTTGAAGATGTGAGATGGACGGGTGTGGAAGATTACGAAGGTCAGACATGTGCCAAAATTGATGAGAAATCTAATCTCGGTAGGTCAACTTGATGACACGGGGCACGATGTCAACTTTGGTGGTGGAGCCTGGAGAGTCAAGAAAGGTTCCATGGTGGTTGCTAGAGGTCATAAAAGAGGCACTCTCTATATGACGACGAGCTATCAAGACACTGTTGCTGTTGTCGAGGATGCCAAACAAACCAAGTTGTGGCATTGCAAATTAGGGCACATGAGTGAGAAAGGGATGAAACTCATGGTGCAAAATGGGGCTCTTCCGGATCTGAAGACGGTGGATCATCAGATGTGTGAAAGCTGCATCCTTGGAAAACAGAAACGAGTTAGTTTTTCTAAAGGAGGAAGAGAGAAAAAATCTGAGAAGTTAGAGCTGGTGCACACTGACGTGTGGGGACCCGCTCCTGTTGCATCGCTGGGAGGTTCGTACTACTATGTGACCTTTATTGATGACTCCACAAGGAAGGTGTGGGTCTACTTCATGAAGAACAAGTATGAAGTGTTCTCGGTTTTCAAGAGATGGAAAACCATGGTTGAGATTGAGACGAATCTCAAGTTGAAGTGTCTAAGGTCTGATAATGGTGGAGAGTATATCAGCGAGGAGTTCAAGAGATATTGCGCTGATGGTGGGATCAAGATGGAGAAGACTATTCCAGGAACGCCTCAACAGAATGGAATAGCGGAAAGGATGAACCGAACCTTGAACGAGGGTGCAAGGAGCATGAGATTGCACTGTGGATTGCCAAAGACGTTTTGGGCAGATGCAATCAATACTGCAGCCTTCTTAATAAACAGAGGACCGTCTGTGCCATTGGGATTTAAGATCCCTGAAGAAGCTTGGAGTGGAAAGAAAGTAAACCTTTCTTATCTAAAGGTGTTTGGATGCTTAGCTTATGTTCACATTGACGATGCTGCAAGAAGTAAATTTGACTCAAAGTCGAAGAAGTGTTATTTCATCGGTTATGGTGACACGGAGTTTGGTTACCGGTTTTGGGATGATGAAAATCGAAAGATCATCCGCAGCAAGAATGTTGTGTTCAACGAAGAAGCGTTGTACAAGGATAAGCTAAGAGAAGGCTCGGAGAGGAAAGAGCCTGGAGCTGTTGACTTAGATGATATCCTGACACCAGGGTTGCCACAGGATACAACAACAACAGAAGAAGAAATCTCTCAAGAAGAGAGTGGTGAGGCTGAAGAGAGTGATGATTCTGAAGAGGTCCCATATACACCAGTCACGGAGTTACGACGGTCAAGTAGAATCATCAGAAAGCCTGTAAGATTTTCTCCATCGCTCAACTACATTCTGCTCACAGACAGAGGAGAGCCTGAATGTTATGAAGAGGCTATGCAAGTGGATGAGTCGATCGTGGGAGCGGACTTGCATGAGATTAATAGCTTGAAGACGAAACTCTCGGAAGAGCTTGCGATGAAAGACCTTGGAGAAGCAAGGCAGATTCTAGGGATGAGAATCAGTAGAAGCAAGGAGGGTCTTAAGCTTTCACAAGAGGAGTATGTGAAGAAAGTCCTCAAGAGATTTAACATGGATGATGCGAGGCCAGTCAATACTCCGCTGGCAAGTCATTTTCGGTTATCCAAGGATCAGTCTCCAAAGACGGAAGACGAGATGGCATATATGGATAAAGTTCCATATGCTTCTGCTATAGGGAGCCTGATATACGCGATGATATGTACAAGGCCAGACATTGCACATGCAGTGGGAGTCGTTAGCAGATTTATGAGCAATCCAGGAAAGGAACACTGGGAAGCTGTGAAGTGGATTTTCAGATATCTGAAAGGGAATCCAAGTTTGTCGCTATGTTTCACAAAGTCTGAGATGGGATTGCAGGGATATGTTGATGCTGACAATGGAGGTGACATTGACAGCACGAAGAGCACAACTGGATATGTCTACACTTTTGGCGGTACAGCAATTTGTTGGGTTTCAAAGTTGCAGAAAATTGTATCTCTATCAAGCTGTGAAGCTGAGTATGTTGCGGTTACGGAGGCAACAAAAGAGATGATATGGTTACAGTCTTTTCTACAAGAGCTGGACCATGACCAAGGGAAAAGTGTGTTGTACTGTGATAGTAAGAGTGCCATCGATTTGGCAAAGAATCCGGTTTACCACGCTCGGACGAAGCACATACATCGTCGATATCATTTCATCAGACAAGCATTGGAAGATGAAATGTTGGTGCTTGAGAAGATCCCAGGAAGTAAGAATCCGGCAGACATGCTGACGAAGGTCGTGCCGTGTGAGAAGCTGAGGTTGTGTGAAACCTCAGTTGGCTTGTTGGAGTAACAAGCTGAGAAGACCTGCTACATTGATCAAGGTGTGAAGACAGATTGAAATCAGTCTTCAAGTGGGAGATTGTAAAGCACGTGATAATTGAAGGTTGGTGAAGGACGGTGGCAAGAATGCACAAGTCAAAAATGTTGGCTCCAATAATGTCAACAAAAGAGTGCACGAGTCAAATTTGCTGGCTCATTTTTTCAAAGATTGTGAGCCATCTACCACCCTCATGATCTCCTATAAATACCATGCTTATGGTGAGGAGAAGAACCATCCCAAAACAAAAGAGAGAGAGCAAGAGAAGAAGAAAGAAGTTTGTGAGAGAAAAAAAAAAAAACTTTTTTTTTTCGGGTGTAATTTGAGAGCTTTGTAAATTCTCCCGGGTTAATAATAAAAGACCTGTAGCAGGTCCGGAGACGTAGGCAAGATTGGCCGAACTCCGTTAACAATTTTGTGTGTTTTCTTCCCGCTCCCACAAATTCTGATTTTTCCGCAAGGAAATTTGACCCGTATTTCCTAACACATGACACCCATAAATAAACTCCAACAGATGTCAAAGTTCATTAAATATATTACCCTAATTGATTTAGATAAATCATTAAATATTCGAATCTATCTACAAGATCATATAACTTGAGCATGGTTTATTTAACTATATCTTCAGTATGTTTCACCATTTTTATTTGCCAAATTTTTTTTATAACGTTTATCCATTATTTTGAATGGCTAATTTCTTAACATGAGTATGATAGAATGAATGTACATTTCTGTTTATATGATTGTTAAACCAGAAAAGATTATAAAAACTGTACTCAAATTATATACATGTCACCACGTCGATAACATTAATTAGTGCACACCAAAACATTGGATATGCCGTTTGCGTGGGAGCTTAATTTGGGGATGCCATCACGTGTGTCCCACTCATTTCAGTCACTACTAGTGGTATCGATTTGTATGTTGTTTATTTGCTTCTTCTTCTTTTTTTTGGTTTAAATGTTTATTTGCTTCTTGGTTTTGGGAAACTGAAACAATCTTTAAACATCATTTGTAATTTAAGTAAAATAATTATTATATCAACTCCATAATAATTTTCTCAAAATATAAATAACATGACTTAATATAGCATATAAAAGTTAACATCGAATATATTTTAAGTATTGTATTCAAACAAAATCTTAAATTAATGTTCAAAAAAAATCTTAAATTACTATCCATCTGTTGACAAAATAAGTCAAGTATGCTGACCAAAATCAAATAAAGAATAAAGCCAATATATATCTGAATAATTAACAGATTAAGATATCGATCAGATTCATGTTTAGCCGTGTAGTTTTAGAATATTATCGTTTTCATCAGATCACAAATTAGTATCATTATTTCCCTGGTTAAGTAAATAAATATTATAAAATTCTGAAAGACAGATCTCATGATTTTTTTTTAAAACTGCAGAGAATGTCGTTTATTAAAATCCGGAAATACAAAACGACGGCGTTTTACTATGATTGATAATCCTCTACAACATGGAAAGTTGACCACACATGAATTGTGCAAGGATATGCACCATTAGATTAACATTAAAAGCAATATGAACCGTTAGATGTAAATTAAAAGTCGAAGCTAGTAGAGTCCAGGTCCAAGATGGACCCCACATTCCACCTTTAACCTCTATCTCTTTCTCTCCCACTGCTCTGCAACTAGCTGCTCGCTTAAAATAAAGCAAAAACACAAACTCATCTCTTCAAGCTTCCACACTCGTTTTCTGGTGTATCGTTAGATCTCTCTCTGAAGAGTTTTAAGACTAGTTAGAGAAGTAGTTTAACTTCAGGTTCTGTCCCTCAGAGTTTTTTTTTCTTCCACTTTTCTGATATCACATTCACTTTATTTCTTTATTTATCGCCATTTTTTTAACGTAAAACTGTTGCAAAAGTGTGTTCTTCCAAGCAGGAGATGGTGAGAGACACACTGCTTCTGTTGTGTCTGCTAGTTTCCGCTTGTCTCTTCACTTCTTCATCTGCCCAATCTCCAGGTAATACTAGCACTTTCTGATGTGTTCTTACTTGTAATGGGATGTAAATGTTACAAGGGTTTTAGAAAAAAACTTTCCTTTTAATAACAAATCTCAAAAGCTTTGGTGTTTGTATGTGTCAGTTCCCTGAATTGAGGATTTGTGTGTTTTAGTTGGATCAAATTAGAGAAAAAGATGGAGTCTTTATGGGATTTCAAGTCAATTCTAACATAAAGAATGGAACTTTTATTTGTTGTTGTTGATAAGGGCAGGTTTTGTGAGTTTGGATTGTGGAGGTGCAGAGCCATTCACTGATGAACTTGGACTTAAATGGTCACCTGATAACCATCTTCTCTTTGGAGCAACAGCTACGATATCTTCACCTAACCAAACCAAAACACAGTACACTACCTTGAGACACTTCCCTGCTGATTCAAGAAAGTATTGCTACACTCTCAATGTCACTAGCAGGAATAGGTATCTCATTAGAGCCACTTTCCTTTACGGTAATTTCGACAGCAATAATGTGTATCCCAAGTTTGATATCTCCCTTGGGGCCACTCACTGGACGACCGTTGTCATCTCCAATGCTGCGGTTATTGAAACGGCAGAGCTAGTGTTTCTGGCTACAAGTCCTAGTGTTAGTGTTTGTTTGTCCAATGCCACAACGGGGCAGCCGTTTATATCCACCCTTGAGCTTAGACAGTTGAATGGTTCAATGTATCTTACTCAGTATGAAGACAGGTTTCATCTGAGTGTGGCTGCACGGATTAACTTCGGTGCAGAAACTGAAGATCCTGTGAGGTATCCAGATGATCCGTATGATAGAATATGGGACTCTGATTTGCTAAAAAAGGCTAACTATCTTGTGGATGTTGCTGTTGGGACTGTGCGAGTGTCGACCACATTGCCTATAGAAACCGCTGGCAATGACAAACCGCCAGTGAAGGTTATGCAGACGGCTGTGGTGGGAACAAACGGGTCATTAACTTACAGGATGAATCTCGAGGGCTTCCCTGGTTTTGGTTGGGCGTTCACATACTTTGCTGAGATTGAGGATTTGGCTGAGGACGAGTCAAGGAAATTCAGATTAATTCTACCTGACCAGCCTGACTATAGCAAAGCTATTGTTAACATCAGGGAAAACACTCAGAGACCGTACCAGGTTTATGAGCCTGGCTACTATAACATAAGCCTTCCTTATGTTCTGAACTTTCGTTTCGCCAAAACGGCTGATTCTTCTAGAGGACCTATTCTGAATGCCATGGAGATTAGTAAATATCTGCAGAAGAGTGATGGTTCAGTAGATGGTGAGTTTACATGATTGTGGACTTACTCTTACTGTTGTGGTGTTCACATTTGATGACTCTAACTTTTATTGCAGCAACTGTTATGGCTAATGTGGCATCTCTATATCCTTCAACCGAATGGGGTCAAGAAGGCGGCGATCCTTGTTCACCGTCACCGTGGTCGTGGGTGGTTTGCAATTCAGATCCCCAACCAAGAGTTGTTGCTGTGTAAGGATGTCTATCCTAGTAGCATTTTCACTTATGTTATGGTTCATTTATTTTCCTTTGCCTGTTATAACTGCAGGAAGCTGTCGAATAAAAACTTGACAGGAGATATACCTTCTGACTTGACAAAGTTGACTGGTTTGGTTGAGTTGTAAGTGTACTTATCTCTTGGACTCTTGCTGTGTCTTGGACTGTTATTGATGTTTCAACTTTTGTCCATGGCAGATGGCTTGATGGAAACTCTCTAACGGGTCAAATACCAGATTTCTCTAGCTGCACAAACCTGAAGATAATGTAAAAAAACAAAACACTCTCTATCGAATTTGTATAGTATATTGGCTTTATATAAAATGTTTTCTGTGGTAGACACCTCGAGAACAACCGACTAACCGGAAGGATCCCTTCCTCGTTGGCAAAACTCCCAAATCTGACGGAACTGTAAGCTACTTTGACATCTTGATATGGTGGAAACATTATTATGGCCTAACCTGCGTGAGTATTGCAGGTACCTGCAGAATAATATGTTAAGTGGAAAAATACCATCAGGTCTCAAAAACGTGGCCTCGAAGTAAGTACAGAGTTAAACTGCTATAAGCATGAATAGTTCCTAGTAGCTTAGAGAATTCTTCTATCTTTGTGTGTTTGCAGCTTCAGTGGTAACGTTAACCTTTTAGAAGGTGGAGATACAGGAAAGAAGCTAGGAGTCATCATTGGTGCATTAGTTGGTGCTAGTATTCTTCTTATGGCCACAATCTTTTCTTGCATCTGGATGTGCAAAGCTAACAAGAATAACAAGAGGAAAACTTCAGGTACTTGTCATTTTCTTACAAAAATACCTGTTTGTTTCTGTATCATATGGTGTATGTTACTTACCTTCTCGTTTTTGGTTAATTTCAGCTGAGTTGATGAACCGTCCCTTGCATGTTCAAAGAGCATCATCTACCCTGAGTGATGCTCATGGAGACGCTGCACAATGCTTCACACTATATGAGATAGAGGAAGCCACAAAAAAGTTTGAAAAGAGGATTGGGTCAGGAGGTTTTGGAATTGTATACTACGGGAAAACACAAGAGGGGAAGGAGATTGCGGTGAAAGTTCTTGGAAATAACTCTTACCAGGGAAAGAGAGAGTTTGCAAACGAGGTATACATGCCTTAAACCAATGTCAATATGCACCACAAGTATAGAGGTTTTGTTCTTGTTTAGGAAGTAACCTGAGTTTGGTTATGTTTTTGTTCAGGTTACATTACTCTCAAGGATACATCATAGAAACCTTGTGCAGTTTCTTGGTTATTGCCAAGAAGAGGGAAGAAACATGCTTGTATATGAGTTCATGCACAACGGAACTTTGAAGGAGCATCTCTACGGTAACAAATATTCTCACATTGTATTGTAGCGTTTTGCTTTGACATGGGATTAACAAGCGTTCTCTTTTGTCTTAGGTGTGGTACCTCGAGACCGGAGAATCAGTTGGATTAAACGGCTTGAGATAGCTGAAGATGCAGCCAGAGGTCCGTGAACCTTATTACAAAACAGAAACAGAAAGAGTTCTTGATCTCTGATCCTGGTTCTGTTGGTTTTGAATGTGTTTGTGTAGGGATCGAGTATCTTCACACAGGGTGTGTTCCAGCGATCATACACAGAGATCTCAAGACAAGTAACATCTTACTCGATAAACACATGAGGGCAAAGGTTTCAGATTTTGGATTGTCCAAGTTTGCAGTTGATGGAACCTCACATGTCTCCAGCATTGTCCGTGGCACAGTTGGATATTTAGACCCCGAGTAAGCTAGACATATAACTAACACCAAGAACTACTTCACGTATAATCATTTAAAATGCCTAACATATTGTTATTTAAGGTACTATATATCGCAACAGTTAACCGAGAAGAGTGACGTATACAGCTTTGGAGTCATTCTTCTTGAGCTTATATCAGGCCAAGAAGCCATATCGAATGAAAACTTCGGTGCCAACTGCAGGAACATAGTCCAATGGGTTAGTTTCATTCTTGTTCCTCCGATCTTGCAGTCCGTTTTTTCTGTTCTTGATTAGTCTGTTTATGTAGGCCAAGATGCATATAGACAATGGTGACATCAGAGGGATCATTGATCCAGCACTAGCAGAAGATGATTACAGTCTTCAGTCAATGTGGAAGATCGCAGAGAAAGCATTGCTGTGTGTGAGACCTCACGGGAACATGAGACCGTCCATGTCTGAGGTGCAGAAAGATATTCAAGACGCTATAAGAATTGAGAAGGAAGCATTGGCGGCGAGAGGAGGCTTATCAGATGAGTTTTCTAGAAGCTCGGCGCATTCTTCGTCTCTCAACATGGGAATGCATGACTTGGCTGGTTCGCAGAACTTTGTCGCCATTGATGAGTCTGTCTTGCAGCCAACAGCTCGGTAGTAGCAGGATTTGGCTTTTGTACAGATGCATCATCACATTCACTCATGGTTTTCATTAACCTTTCATGTTGCCTGGTTCTTCTTTTAATTGGTTTTTCTATACTATCATTCTTTTGTTGTGTTCTAAGTAAACAACAAAGTTCAGCTTCATAAATGTTGATCAGAGTTTGAGCTTAGTCAATAGAAAAAGAAGCAAAAGCAGTTCACAATACATCTTAGGGAACAGAAACATGTCTACACGTTAAAACTTGAGACAAAACAAGCAAATATTAAAGACAACAATGATAGTTTTTTTGTTCTTACTTCAGTTATCACTTCTGACTCTTCTTGAGTAACACACCAAACTTCTTTAGCATACTCCCATTCTTCTTCTTCGGCGAAGACAAATCATCATCTGTTTCATCCCTATAAGGAGACATCATGTTCACGTTCCTCCTCAACGGACTCTCCAGTGATCCCGTTCTCTCCACGTACTTCCCGTTACTGTTATTGTTACCACCAGAGAGCATAGAAGCTGCGGCTTCAGCTGCTTTCCTCCACTGATCACACTGAACCTTGAGTCTCCTAAGCTCAGCTTCTAGTTCTGCGTTAGTGACTTGTGCTGCTGCTAGCTGTTCTCTTGCGTTTTCTGCTCTCTTCCCACTCTTATCTGCTTCCTCAGTCAGACTTCCAAGCTTCTCCAAGGCTTCTGCAATAGCCTTGTCCTTCTCGCTCTGCATCTTCTCCATTTCACTCCTGAGACTCTCGTTCTGTGACATTACACTCTGCAGCTCCATCTCCTTGTCCATTAGATTCGCTCTCAGCTCCATCATATCAGATTCTAGCTTCTTGAGCTTGCCTGTAACCTCCTCAGCCTCTTTTTGGTTCAAGCTGTTCTCCAAGTTTACCTCTTCTGCTTCTTTGATCTTCACGTTCAGTAACTCATTTTCATCGGCTAGTATCCTCAGCTTAGCTTCTTTATCCATCAATCTTTCATGCAAAGCCTCTTTTTCAGCTTTGGTTTTCTTCAGTTCTTCCCCTAACTCAGCCTCTCTCTGAGCGTATCCGGACTTCACTTCCTCGACTTGTTCATAAGCACTTCGTATCTGCAACGTGCTCTGGATATACTCTTCATGATACCTTCTCTCAGTTACTTCCACTGCAGACTTCAACTGACTAATCTCCTGCCTTGCAACGTTTATCTCTTCTTTGAGCTCTTCCATTGATGATGAGTCCTCGTTAGTGTTACCTCGTGCCTCAGCTTCTTCCTCTAGTTGTCTCACAAGCTGCTCAAGTGACTTCACCTCGGATTTGGACTGCTCTAGCTCGGTTGTAAGTGAGTTACAAGCTTCAGACATCTTCATCCCATCTGAACGTAACATCTCAAGCGTCAGATTAGCTACCTCTAACTGCTTTTCAGTTGCAGAAACAACTTCATGCGCACGAGCTTCTCCTTCCTTTGCATCATACACCTCGCCTCTAAGTTCCTCAACAAGTGACAACGTCTCGTTGAGTTCCATCCTCAAGTTCTCAACGGACTCAGATTCAGACAGCTGTGCTTTCAGTTTCTGGACCTCGTTCATGGCAGAAGCTAGCGCAGCTGAATCCATGGCGTGCTGTCTCTGCATTGCTTCGAGTTCAGACTGCCACGCTTTGTCTCGTTCCTGAGAGAGCTTACGAAGTTCATCGATTCTTGAATCCTCAGAGGCATTGATCTCCATCAACTGCTGTTTTGTCTCATCTGCTTCATCTTGAGCTTCTTTCTTCGAAGCTTCTGAAGCGCTTAGCTGTTCCTTTGCCTTCTTAAGCTCCTCTTGCAGCTGAGATAACTGAGACGCCACTTCAGGTGTTCTCCCTGTTCGCTTCTTAAGAACCTTGCATGCATAAGAAACAACAAAATACAGAACAACTCAATTACGCTATCAATGCATCACTTGTCCATTTACACATACATATCAATCAGTTGATTCTAGTTCCCTCAAGGTTAAGTTAGTTGTCGTAAGAAAGAATACATCAAACACCTAAGAGATACTTTAGCATGAAGCAGCACCAAAAATGAGTCTCAAGCTCTAGACAACACAAACTAGTTCAGTAAAATGTCAAAAACTGAGACCAGCAAGCGTCAAAGCATATAGGTAATGATCAAGAAAAGCATTTTGTAAAGCTACTAGTACCTCATTTACAGGGGTCCTTGGAGAACGGCGTTCAGCAACTACTTTTGGGCTCTGTGTTTTCGGCGTCCTGATTTTCGGGTTGGGAGATGAAACAGGGTCAGCTTCTGCAGTTTTGAGCTTACGAGCAGTTCTAGGAGTTGCTGTAGGAGACTTCTTCTGAGGCACCTCTAACGATCCAGGCCTATCATATTCACAATGAAGCGACACCGTTTAACAAACAAACAAACAAACAAACGAGACAATAATATACATGTATAACCTAAGATACAACTCCAAGAATCATTGAAACATATCAAAACTTGAAAAACCACAACCAACAATGAAGTGACCATATCAAAGACAGTAAAAGAACAGAACAGGGAAAGCTGTGGACAAGAGTGAGGATTATTATTATTATCACCTCTGTTTTGGAGTCTGCATTGCTTGGGATTAGAGTTTTGAAAACACTCCCTTTGAAGAAGAGCCTGGTAAAAGAAGAAACTGTATATGTGTGAGAAAGAAGCAAGAAACACACACACACAAATCATGTATTATAAGATATTATCATAAGGAGCATATACAACAAACTCAACCGAAGTACAAAACTTAAGCAAGTATACAAAAAGAAGACCTAACAAACTAAAACTACACAAATACATTAGCTTCAAAGAGACTCCATTTGAAAACTAACTACCACTACCACCAAACCAAGGCAACAAGACAAACAAACAAACAAAAAAGAAACTGTTCAGAGTCAAGATAAGTTTTCATCTAATATGATTATTCAATCTAATCACAAAGATAAACCCAGTTACAAGCAAAGAAAGTACATTTATTATTCCCACATAAAATCTTTTTTAGTTGTCAAGTCATCAAGCTTTAGAATTTCTTTTTTTTATTTGTCTTCAAATTTTGGAATCCTTTGTGGGAGAAAATAACATTATCTGTCATTTAGTTAACGGTGGGTTCTGGTTTTATTAGGTGTATTTTTCCCCAAAATAGAACAGAACAGATCTTAAGAAGAGCAAAAAACAAGAACAAATCTGAATTTAAGCAACAACAAAAGTATTTTTGAAACAAATATATTTAAAAAGAACAACAGAGAAACGCTTTCCTTTTTCCTGGAAAATATTATAAAAAGTTTTTTTTGGCTGAATCTTCAAGCTTAATAACAACCCAAAAAGAAACAGACTTCTAATTTTCAAAAGAGAGTAAACATAATAATTTAACAAAACCCTAAAGACTTACACTTTCTGCAGCTTAATAGTAACTGATAAAACCACAGAAAATCAGGAAAAAATTAAGTATTTCAAACACATGAAAAATTAAATGTTTTAAACAAAGAGATAGAAACCCATTTTAGTCTGTGAGAGAATCATTTGAAAGCTAGTTCAAAGAAGAAGAGTAGTTCAATGTTTCATCACCTGCAAAACTGTAGCTTTAGCTGCTGCTTCCCTCTTTCGGTCCAAAATGCTTTAAGAACAGAGAGAGAGAGAGAGAGAGATCGGAGATGCCAAGAAATGGAAATGGAAAGGACCAAACTTTGAAGAGTGTTCACACCAATTGAGCTTCAGACATGATCTTCTTCTCGCTTTGTCCCTAGTGTTGTTCTCTTACTGGACTCTCTACTCGTTTCCCCAAGTCTCTTTTTTTTTTTTTCTTTTTTTTTCTACTGAACTGTCTATTTGTTTACATTAATATCCAGAAAGAGAAATAGAGACCTGTGCAGAAAAATAGATCTCTGTGAAATCATGATTTTACCCCAATATCTTTTGCTATATTGCAAAATGGTCCCTATTTTATTTACCCCCTTCTCTTTCCGACCTTGAATGATATGATGCACAAGTTGTTTACAAGTGCTCTTAAGTGAAAAACATATATATAGTTACTGAGGTCAAATTCATGATTTGTTAAATTTTTTAATAGTTCATTGTGGGGACTGGGGTAGGATGCCTAAGGTTTGGGTTGTTCTACTGTGACCTCAGTAACTATATATATATATATATATATATATATGTTTTGAATGTAGCTTTTGTTTAACAAGCCGGTTTAAATTAGTTTTACATTGATGAATTTAAAAAAAAAAAAAAGAGTTTGAACCACCTAATTACAAGAGAACAGAATTGCAAGAAACTACATTCAACTCGAACGCAACCAACAAAATTTCCAATGTAACTTTGTTATTATTTGTCTGAAGGCATTGTATAGTCTACCAATACAATATGTAGGAACATGTTTTAGCACCTTGATCATTAGGGCATTAGCTACACTTTAATTTTTCTTCTCTTTTGTCGAACAATCTTCATTTTTGAATATTCACATTGAAAGAATACAGTTCTCGTGGAATTGATAGTTGCATCAGTAAATAGATGTTCATATATGAAGTGAAAGAAAATAGTAAAACAGTAAAAAGCTTGATGACGCGCCAGTCACGTGAGATTGTTCGGCTCGTATGGCTACTTAATTGCCAACGGTAACATTATGAGTCACATGCCCCCATAGTTTTCTAATTATAATTTAAAAAATTTGAAGTAAATTAAGACTTGTTGACAAAAAAGAATAAATTAAGACTTATTAGGATGCATTTACATATACTTTATAGCTTTTATACTTCTATCCTCCACCTTTTTGCTAAAAAGATACACCTAATCCCTCAGTCCAGTTTCTTTATAGAGTTTTCTTTTAATTACATTATTATCGCAATGCATTAAACTTATTTCCATCTAATAACATTAAAATAAAACTTTTTAATCTATCAAATTAAATTCATAAACAAATCAACTCCACTATAAATGTCAGACAGTTAAGTTAAAATAGACTACCACTGATCCAACAACCACACATAACTGCCGTTGAAAACTACAAAAAGTGGACAGTGGACTCTTATTAAAACCATGGACTAGCTCATTTTCTGATTTAGGTTTTGAATTGTATGCACTTTGATGGAGAAGTGCTCATATAAGTTAACAGATTATGTATAATTGTTGATAATAATATTAATAGTTTTGGGAGTCCATGCATATGACTGTTTTTATCTTATCGGGGATCCTAGGAATGCCCAGTTGCCACCGCAATAGGTTACCGGGAGATTAATGCAACCTGCATATTATTATTTTATACATATTTTATTATATAGTTGCAGTGTGTATTTTCATTTATGGACATTTGATATCCCCAAATTTTGGTCGGTCCACGTCCCTCGCATTGCATTTAGAGATTTTTATTGGGACTATTGTTCCATGTGCACATGCTGCTTTGACGCTGTTGACATTGACACTCCATATCAAAATTAGATGATCTAATGACCAAGTGTCTATGAATATTATAGATAAACCGATTATAATGGAATACCTATGCGACTATAGTTATTATGTAAATTAAAATAGCTGATAGACAACTATATTTGTTTGTATAAGATTGTAACCCTATAGATGATTGAACTCAGACAACTCAAACACGAATATGATCGGCTTAGTAACAGAACTCACCACTCAAAAAAGACATGTTTCTAGAGGTACAAATGGTATGTTTTAAACGTTAGAGAATTCAAAAACAGGTTCATAATACTTGCCATAATTTTCTTGGGAAATTAATATTGTAATCTGGACATTATTATAACAAATTTACGGTTACATGAAAATAAGAAGCTGTTCTTTAAGTTAATTTATTCAGGATCTCATATCAATCATTTTAGCAATCCCATACTTGAATAATATATGGACACCGGTTGATCATGTCCTATGAACCCGTCATGATCGGATGCGCACGGCGAACCACTTGTGCATGTGTCTTATTTAAATTAGTCTAATAATCATAATCATGTTTAAGAACGTGTTGCTTTGCTTCCACGATTCATATTCATTTTAATATATGTTTTATCTTTTCAATTTCATGTGATTAGGAAGTCCAAACCAATAAACAACTTGCGGTTCGCATTTGCAATAATCCAAAAAGGCAAGATACACTTTGCGGTTGTATTTTCATGTATACCGTGATGAAATCACATGCATGATTGTCACCGATAATGTTCCGACTCATTCACAATCCGAACTAGTGTATTTTTTCTTTCTACTTTAATTTGAAAAAAAGGAAACGGACTAAATTGGAGGAGATTAGAATAGAATAAAGCAAATCAGGTGCTTAAACGTGTTCTTGTGGGAAAATTTAGACGCCAAAGCATAATCTTGGAACAGTCTTGTGCCGGAAGTCCCTTCAACTTTGTATCGTCCTCCAAAACCACTTGCTTCACATACTTAATCGAATCCTATTGCATAATAAACAACATGTACATACGGTATAATCAACTTGTGAAAGACTATATACATACCGAGACAAATGAAAAATTAATTAAGTCATCCTATGTGTTTTATAGACGTTTTTTAGGTTGTACAGTAAACTCTACAACCAAATTTAGTCTAATGATTAATGGAGTCAATTGGTTAGAATAATTTAGCAATAAACACTTAAAATGACATGTGCTTATTTACCAACCCATGGACTTTCAAATGATCTTCAAGCTAAATAAAATTAATTAAATAGATAGAACTTTGAAGCTCAAGTTAATTAATTACCTGTTTGGTCCCTTCAACAGAAGAAGGACGACCCCATCTCTCAGGGTCCCAAAGTATGGAACTATTGAAAGCAAAGCTTGATATATGAACCGGAGGCTTTGTCTCTGTCTCATTATTAATCTTTCTCAAATGCCACCCCAATACTTGTGAAGATTCACAAACCGGCCCCTCTACTATCACTCGTTTCCTATTAGCCGATAGTAACGCCATTGGCCAAGTCCCAAATACCCTGCCAACGTAAACAGTTAAAACTTTTTCTATCTTTTTAATGATTAAAGCAAATGTTGTTAGACATAACACTTCGTAATTAGGTTACTTACTCGATATCTCTAATCTCGTTGAAAAAATCAAGATCATAGATGTTGTTGAGCCCCGCGAAATGAACTATCCCGCTTAGTTTGTGATGCTCAATGTGTCTCAAGGCCAGGTTTCTCTGATGATCAAGCTCAGATTCCAAGCTCGTGAAGTCCTCCTTGAAGACTATACGTCTATACATTAAACCAGTCTTTCTCAACATCGTAGATGAAGAGTTTACGTCAGCTTCCGAGTGTTTCTCCACGACTATCCACAACAAAGGAGGTGGAACTAGCCTCAGAGTGTTGGCCATTCTCCTTAGAAGAACGTTCTTGTAGCGATCTTTAGTCATCACTGGAGTAACAACAATCACTAGACCTCTTGGTGTAACTTCCTCTTCTGTCTCGGAGAGCGATCTGTTTTCTGGTTCAGCTTCTCGTGACTTCGAAGGAGCTGGGGCTTGGTCTTGGGAGTTGTTCAAGGCTTTATCAACGAGGGAATTGGGTGTATAGGTAGAGTTCTCAAAAGGTTGGGGAGGAATCTGAGATTTAGAAGTAGTAGAGGGTGTGGTTTGGAAATTAGAGAAAAGTGAGGCCTTACCAGCAGGAGCAAAGCCAGTGAAGAAACCCATTACAAAACATAGAGAGAAGTGTATCACAGCTTTCTTCCATACTGGAGTTTTCTTCTTTGATCTCTCCAGAGATCCCATCAGGAGAAAGAGTAGTTCTTGAGTGATTTTCCTTTGTTTTTATTTTTTGGGAAGAACAATGTTTGAAGAGTATGATATATAAGATTTTTATGACAATTGTATAGTTTTGTCTTTATATTTTGGTGTGTGATTGAAACTGGTGAGCTACGGTGATAGTATTTTTTTGACGTTTGATGATTGCTTGTGTTGGTTATGTTCTGCAACAACCAGTTGTTAGGATTGTAACTCATTAGCTAAACATGTTGTGGAAATAAAATAAATGCTAATAGCAAATATATTAGTGTAAAAAGTTTGCTTGCTAATGAAACTTAATGCTACCAACTCTTATTGTAGTGGTTGCGATGAGTATGGTTATGATCAAAAATAGGAACTTGTCATTTTGTAAGATAGATAAATTTTAGCGGTTGATACATGGAGCAGTTGAATAAAACATGGGATCGCACAAACTTATCAAACATTATCGTTTGCTTGAGAGACAACTTTGACCACACATATTCTTATATTGACTGAATCACTATAGTGGTTCTGAACTAGATTACATCATTTTGTATGTGGTCTCTTGGCTCTATTATGATGTGTATCAGACCCGCATGCCTTGGGCCAATCTTGGGCCAAGACGATATACTTAATTCTTTAAAGTAGTTTTAGAATGCTGTGATGGGCCAAGACTTTATACTTGATATTCACATTTCACTTTTGCATGCTCTTAATTACTTAAAAGAGTGTCAGGACTCAGGACATTGATTTTAAAACGAAAAGCAAGATGTCCCGAAAACTGAATCCAGCAAGAGATATTAACAAGTTAACTCGAGAGCATACGGACAAAAAGTACATCATCTTATTGTAAGAAAAAGGACTAGTAACCGCGCAGAACCATCGATGTTTTATATGAAAAGATCCTGACCGTCAACTTTCCCGAGCCAAACGTGTGAACCATAAAAAATATTATTAAAAAAATTACACAAGCTTCGATCTGAATCATATAGTGAGCAGAGTGAGAGAGCTTCAACAATATCTTTAGTCGCACAAGAAGATGAGTTTTTCTTCAAGACCCGTTTCAAGTCCGGGTCGAACCGAAAACCCGCCTCTACTTATGCGGTTTCTACGGACCAACGCCGGGAGCAGAAGCAGACACCGTTCCCGTTCTCGTTCCCGTTCAAAAAGACCTATATTTTTCCGGCGGAAAAATGCGACGGAGACGCAAGAACCGTCTTCACCTAAGGTCACATGCATGGGTCAAGTAAGGATAACCCGGTCCAAGAAACCCAAACCAGGAACTAACCGGGTCAACGGAGGTCGTCACTTGCATGGCGGTGCAACGGAGAGTCGCCGGCGGAGTAGACGGTGTGGATGGGTCAAGAACGCGTTTTCCTGCCACCCTTTCACCGGGAAACTGAAACCGACTTGCTTTAGCCCTGCTTGGAGAAAGTGGAAGTCGTTTACTAATGTTAGTTTCTCGAGAAAGTCAGAGAAGAGATCAGCATCGTCGAGGAGTGAGCCAATCTTTAGCCGGTCAACGGTGGAGCCAGAAGAACACGAGGAGATTCGAAAGAAAGAACGACAAGAAGATGAAGCAGGTTCGGATAAGTCATTCCCAGCTACGCCGCCGAGAAACGCTTTTTTACTAACTCGATGCAGATCTGCACCGTATAGATCTCCTTCACTAGGTGATAACTTTTTGGAAGAAGAAGAAGAGACAAAGGAATCTCACTTCCAACGGCATGGTAATGACGTCATTGCATCGCCTGAAAACGTGTCGGTTTCGAGTGTTGTGGAAGAAGTGAAACGGTGCGTTTTGGGATCGCCACGACGACAGTGTGTGGTGGTACTCACGCGCTGTAAGTCGGAGCCTGCGAGAACCGGAGAGAAACTCGTAGCCGAGAACCCAAGGTTGGGCTACACGTAATAATAATGGGTTTTTACATTTTTCTTATTTTTTGTATTTTCTTGAGAAATTGAAATGAATACAAATACTCAATATACTGATGGATTTTTTTTACTTTGGAAAGTTTCGCTGAAATTTAGGGCATTAAAAGTTTTCTTTACCCTAGAGAATCTTGTGGTCCCCTGGCGATGTAATAGTATTTTTCTACTGTCCTCTTTATGACATGTAATTAAACAAATAGTTTCGTTCGTACAATTATATTCTTTTTATATAGAATTATTTTTGTGTTATGATTATAGTTTTGTATTTTTAGAATCCTAGATCTCGAAGAGCATCTTCCTATGCGAAAATACAAAACCGGGATATTCATTATTTCAAACCTCCAAAGACATGGCCATGAAACTGAAAAAGTTTACAAGCCAAACATAAGAAAAACAAACCGATCTACTTCAGACCGGATAAACAATAGCAAAAACTGAAAAACTCACACTAATAAAGTCTAAAAGAATAAGGACGAGACGAAGCGATTTTTGCATATTCTATTAACAAAAAGAGATATGGAAAAATCTTATTATATTGATATATATCCAGAGTCTTCTAGACATAGTGAGCTACAATAAAATAAATTAATCCAATCCAACCAATAAAGGAATATGTAACAACTAACAACTACAACAACGAGCCATTAAAAAGCGCAGACATAAAATGCAGTACAAGCTCAGGACTATCACAAGTTTAATAGGATCTCAAAAGCAAAGCTTGACTGATTTGAAGCAAGGGTGGCCAAAAGCTTAAGCTACTCAAACCATATGAGCCCAGTGATTTTTGGGATGATGTGAGATAAGAGCGGATCAATGTGTACCATACGAATCGTGTAAGACTTATAGTAAACACAAGTTAACTAATAAGGTACAAGTTCCAAACTAAGGAAAATTTCATGGTGAATAAAAAATGTTCATAGGGGGAGGGCATTTAATAGATAACAACATCCATTTGTTTAAAAATTAAGAAGATTACAACTTCTAAAAACTAAGAAAGCATAAAACTCGGCTTAGGAGAAAAATACAAAGCGAGAAGATTTTGGACTTAGTCAAGATAGAGTTTATTATGAAAAAAAAATCAAATGACTCTACCTTCATTACCACATGACTCGACTGGCTTGGTTCAAGAAAAGGATTGTTGAAACATAAACTTGATTTGGGTTAATCATTGGGCTAATAATCTAATAATCATGTTAGCCCAAATTTGACCCAAGTTCTAGAATTTATCTAGAAAAATCTTCCACCTCCTTAAGATAAAAATCTAGATATTTTCATAGAATTATCTAGATAATTAGAATAAAAATATCAAGATATTTTAGTAGAATTATCTAGATTTAAGATTAAAATATGTAAGATATTTTGTACTTTGGAGGCTATAAATACCTCCACTCCCTTCCCATTTTGTATCATCCAAGTTTTCAAGAATCATCCAAGAAATAAAAAAAGTTTCCTCTTCATAAAATCTCTTCTCTTCAAACATTTAAACACTTTCTCCATTTCTAATAAGTTTCTTATTCCAACAAGGATAATGTAATTTATCTCACCTTGACCAGAAGTGTGTGGCATTGGATTTGTCTTGACAAAAGGGACCAGAAGTTTTGTTTCTTTGAGATTTGAGTTAGGTGGGTGGTTCCAGTTAATTCAATCATTGTGACAACATATTAGTTTTGAGAGGAAGTCATGTGAACATCATATTAGTTTTGAAAGGAAACCCCTCAAAAAAATCAAATGAAACTTATACGTTCAAGTGTTGAACCATGTAGATTTTATCTGAAATTTTAGTACTTCTAACGTTTTATTTTTGAAATGTCGATGATAGTAAGAAAAAAGTTTAAGAAGGCAAAAACAATTTGATTTCATTGATTGTTTTTCCCCAAGTACACAAACATTCACATATCCCACAATGAAACCAGAAATTAGGAAAGACAAAAGGAATAAAACAGAGCATAGATTTTAAAACCAAAGTTGCCAAATTTGTACATTCATAATAACAACCATTTTGTAATTGCTATTTTGTTTTGTGTGGCTAAATTCAAACGTTGGCCGCACTTCTGAAGGAGCCCAGGGACTTGGATCCAGAGGCCCTTAGGACGAACTGGTGATAAAATGCAGCAATCGCAGCGCCAATGAATGGTCCCACCCAGAATATCCACTGTAAATCATGTGAGACCAAAAATATTCAGTTACATTTTCCCAATTAAAATATAAATATTGCTTGGTTTTTATATTAAGAGAGATAGAAGAAACATACGTGGTCATCCCACGGCTTGGACTCGTTGTAGATAACCGCAGCTCCAAAACTCCTGGCCGGGTTAATACCGGTTCCGGTGATTGGAATAGTGGCCAAGTGTACCATGAACACCGCAAATCCAATCGGAAGTGGCGCCAGCACCTTTTATTTCATAAGTTCATAACCACAAATTCATTACTCAGTCCAGTTACATCATATGTTAAATAACGATCTTATAAATAGTAACTGATGATAAATACTAACGGGAACGTGGGAGTCTCTTGCGTTTCTTTTGGGATCGGTGGCAGAGAAGACAGTGTAGACAAGAACAAATGTTCCGATGATCTCTGCAGCGAGTCCTGTCCCTGTGCTGTATCCATCGGCTAGAGAGTTTGCTCCTCCCCCGTACCTGACGTAGTAAGCGCTTTGGAAGGCTTTGACGAACCCAACACCACAAATAGCACCCAAACACTGAGCCACCATGTATAGCACTGCTCTAACCAACGATACCTTCCGTGCCAAGAACAACCCGAACGTCACAGCGGGGTTTATGTGACCACCTTCACAAAGTTTTAGGGTCAATATCAAATAAACAAGAAATTAAAGACTACGTTTATTTTTTTTTAAAATCTGAACCGATATGAACCGGACCGGTTTGTTATATTAATACCTGAGATACCGGCGGTGCAGTAGACAAGGATGAAGATCATGCCACCGAAAGCCCATGCGATGCCGAGGATTCCCACACCTCCACAGTCGTCACCTCCGGCCTTAGTGTCGGAGGAAATCTTGTAGCCGATAACAGTCAAAACAGTGATGTACAAGAAGAGGAGAGTGGCTACGAACTCGGCTATGACGGCTCTGTACAAAGACCACTTGGTCAGCTCCTCCGCGTCGAAAAACGGAGTTGGCGGTGGATCTTCGTAGTCCCTCGACGCGAACCCCTCTCCTCCTTCCACTTCTTTCGCCATTTAATATTTTAATATTTCAAGAAAATGTGTGTTTTTGGTTATTATTCCTGTTTTGTGATTGTGGAGGGATGAAGATAGGTTTGTTTATATAGAGTGAGCTCTTAGTGATTGCTATTATTAGTTTTGTATATACATGTTAATGGTTGTAAGCTGTACGTATATACAAATAATGTTTTCTTTGGTAGGTTAATGGTTATCCTATTATTCGTTTTCATTGAAATGAATATAGAAATGTATGTGACGATTATGATTATTTTTGTGGAAACCAGCTTCCACTAATTAATTACCTAGCAAGCTGTCATGATATAACCAATCTAATCATTGCTTCATAATTAACAATACAGTATTGCGTAATACTATTCCATTATATGCATTTGTTAGTATAATACTGATTTTCATAATATATCTGAGTAATAGTCCTGAAAATAAATTGTAGATCCATATGTTATCTTTTCATCTAAACTAGTATTTGTCATATATAGCAAAACTATTGTGGTTGCATAGTTTTTGTTAACGGAGTTATAACTCAAGCTTATTTTTGGCTTTAATTAGTGTTACTAATCTTGTAAACTTAATCTGAATTTATTTGAGATTTGGATACGTAAAAGAATGGTTGTGGAGCTATCAGGAACAGCGACCTCTTAATTCTAAATTTATTGTAGATAATGGAGTTTAATGGTTAAATTAACTTAGCCTCGCCGCCCCACAGCTAAACGTAGCTTTCATTTGGACCGAAGCTAATATACTCTATGCGGCTATGTTTTCTTTCTTCTTGTCCATATGTCATGAGCCTTGTCCTCCGCCTAGAATAATATAGACTGTCACTCTTTAACACATAAAAGTAGTATATAAATCTTATCAGTTTGAAGATAGCTAGATAAGTTTGATTAAGGTTAACAATCTTGATTAAGTCTATTCTACCATATTTGATTGGTACTTCAATCTTGAATCCACAAGCGAAACAGCCACATATAAAGCATAAATATTATATATATAGTTTTCAACCTAACCCTACCATTACAATAACATAATTATTACATGAGCAGGATAGAAGCCACGGTGTCGTTTTAGTGGTTTCTGTTTCCACTAGGGTCGAAATCTAATGGAACTGGGGTAGGTGACGTGGAAGGTGGGTGGGGTTCACTGAGCATGAGAAACCGTCCAAAAGCTCCGACAAATACATCGGCACCGTCCAATTAACTCCAACTCAGTCCAGCCGTCGGTTTCACTCAACCACTCTTATCTTGCCACGTAATGAGACCCCACAAGCCGTCAATAATCATTTCCTATCACTCTCTCTCTATCCTCAATTCCAATTGCAATTTTCTTGCGTCCATATATATATATGCATATGCAATGTATGTTATTCCCGTAAGAAAAAGAATTATATTATTCACAAATTATTTATCGAAATGAAATTTAAAAAACAAACATAAATGTGAACACAGACAAAAAGAATGTGGCGTATTGTGGTGTTTGTGGCTACTGTTTTGCCATGTCACAGTAACCTTATCGTTTTAGCGACGTCTCTCTGCTTTTATTGGACGAAAGGTAAATATATATATTTTGCTGACAATGAATCCACAATAACAAACAAATACATTGATTTATGCATATGTGAATTTACGCATACATGGGAGTCATAATTAATTGTTGTAGTGTTCTATGACAAAATTTTGCATTAGATGATCGTTTTATGCACGAATAAAGTTGTCTCAAATTACATGTTTATGCGTTTTTATGCAAAAACGACTCAAGATTTGATTTCCTTTCCTTATAAAAAAAATATTCGCTTGCGATAATATTTACTAGCCTCGAAGCATGAAAAAGATGAAAAGGTTGTCCAGAATGTGCTAGAAACTGCAGGAGCACACCCGAATGTTGTGACACGATGGAGACAAATACTTTTTTATTCTTACAAATGATATTAATGAATATTTGTCGAAATTTTTTAAAGTAGCTACGCAATTATGAATTTTGGTACAGCTTACAGATCGGCTATGTTTTGTATAGTAATATGCTTTTGTAATTTTATGTCGCTATTGTTTCTGTTCATCACTCTTGTAAATTGCTCACGTTTTTTTGGTTATTGGTCGGTTTGTCAACGGTCGCATTTTAACCAAATATAATGACGTGAATATGGGGCGTTGATCTCTCGGTAGCAATAATGGAGCTATTTGGAAATGTTACGGTATCAGAAAGATATAATTTATTTCATGTTTTTAGAGTTTGACCATAAGGTTAAACAAACTGTATGTTACTTGCAAATATAGAATTAGCTAACAGAAATGTATGCAGATTCATCCACTCTATGGGCTCAAATTACAATTAGTTTAATATGAATACTGATGATTAAATCCAGAAAGATAATTATTATTTTCTTCATTAAATAGTCAAGTCCATTTTTTACTGCCAAAAATGCAGAGCCTCCAATAGAAACAAATTACCAACGTTCATTTCCTTACACAAAAAAATCATCTAAAATAAAACATTTGAAATGTGTTGGTAAGAAAAGTGCCAGCTATACGCACAGTAGTACAAATCAAGAGCTCACTCTATATAAAGAACCCTTTGCCCTATAGCTTATTCTCACAACCAGAGACAGAAGTAAAACAGTTCTTGCAGAAACATCCATTACATATAATAATACTACATGGCCAAAGACGTGGAAGGAGGAGAGGGGTTCGCGTCGAGGGACTACGAAGATCCGCCGCCAACTCCATTTTTCGATGCGGAGGAGCTGACAAAGTGGTCTTTGTACAGAGCCGTCATAGCCGAGTTCGTAGCCACTCTCCTCTTCTTGTACATCACTGTTTTGACTGTCATCGGCTACAAGATCTCCTCCGACACCAAGGCCGGAGGTGACGACTGTGGAGGCGTCGGAATCCTCGGCATCGCATGGGCCTTTGGTGGCATGATCTTCATCCTTGTCTACTGCACCGCCGGTATCTCAGGTATTAATATAACGTACCGGTCCGGTTCATATCGGTTAGGATCTTTTAAAAATAAACGTGCTTTTTAGTTTCTTGTTTATTTGATATTGACCCCAAAATTTGTGAAGGTGGTCACATAAACCCTGCGGTGACGTTCGGCTTGTTCTTGGCAAGGAAGGTATCGTTGGTTAGAGCGGTGTTATACATGGTGGCTCAGTGTTTGGGTGCTATTTGTGGAGTTGGTTTCGTCAAAGCCTTCCAAAGCGCTTACTACGTCAGGTACGGTGGAGGAGCAAACTCTCTAGCTGATGGATACAGCACAGGGACAGGACTCGCTGCAGAGATCATCGGAACATTCGTTTTGGTCTACACTGTCTTCTCTGCCACTGATCCTAAAAGAAACGCAAGAGACTCCCACGTTCCCGTAAGTATTTATTATCAACTAGGCCCAATTATATTAGATGGTTAGTTAACATATATATGACATAACTAATTAATATGCTGCTATGAACTTATGAAATAAAAGGTGTTGGCGCCACTTCCGATTGGATTTGCGGTGTTCATGGTACACTTGGCCACTATTCCAATCACCGGAACCGGTATTAACCCGGCCAGGAGTTTCGGAGCCGCGGTTATCTACAACGAGTCCAAGCCATGGGATGACCACGTATGTCTCTTAGAATAAAAAGCTAATCAAACTATAGTTATTTTATTTTAATTGGGAAAACATAACTGAAATTTTCTGGTGTCATTTGATTTACAGTGGATATTCTGGGTGGGACCTTTCATTGGAGCTGCGATTGCTGCATTTTATCACCAATTCGTATTAAGAGCTTCTGGTTCCAAATCCCTCGGCTCCTTCAGAAGTGCAGCCAACGTTTGAGTTTAGCCACTCACAAACAAAACAAAAAAAGTGGTTACTGTTATGTATGAATCAGGCACGTGATTTTTAAACGTGTTCTGTTATGTCTTTTTTTTTCTTCCTCTGCTTTTATTTGTGTGGATTCCAGTTTAATGGAGTTTTAAGTGTCTAAACGTTTTCTATCTCAGTGAGTTTGTTTATTGTGAAAAGTTGACCATATTGCTTCACTTATCGATCTCCTTCTCCTCTAAAACAATGTGTAAAATGATACGTCAGTCCCCACTACTCATCCGATATCTCCACTAATCAGTAAGTGATAAAAACACTCAGAAATAAATCATCAAATGTAACGAAGATGATAGCATAAAATAAGAAAACGACACTAAATTGTTATTCATAAGACTGTGATTAAATAAAAAAACAGCAAAATAACAGAACTGTTTTTAACTGAAACATAATTAAAACATCAAAAAGGTTGATATTTTCAAATTCCATTTTCTTTTTTTCAATTCTCAGGAACTTCAACCTCACCCTCTTGAATCTCCTGTTGAATATCCTTAGGATCTTTGCCATCAACAGTACACCCAACAGACACACAAGTCCCAAGAATCTCCCTCACAGTTCCACTCAGCTCCTTGGCAATAGATCTCGGCCTCATGATCCTCGCGATCTCAATCACATCATCAAACGAGATATTTCCATTATGCTTAATGTTTTTCACCTTCTTCCTATCTCTCTCCGGCTCTTTCAACGCCTTTATCACCAGCGCCGCCGCCGACGGAACCACCGTCACTTTCGCCTGACGATTCTGCACCGTTAGCTTGACGGTGACGCGTAGTCCTTTCCATTCCTTGGCGGTTTCCTTCGCGATGTCTTCTCCGATCTTCTTGGGCGCGAGACCGAGTGGACCGATTTTGGGAGCTAGAGAACTCGCTGCTCCGACTTCTCCCCCCGTTACTCGGACGTAGACGTCCACGATCTGGCTTGGGTCAAGCTTCGGCGGCATGGTTGGTTAAAGAGGTTTTAAATCGATGAAGAGGCGATTTGAAAAAGTGTCTTTGAAGGAGGTTGAAGTTGGAAAATTAGGGTTTACGGAAATGAGGAAATATGACGAAGTTACCCTTGTACATACTCGGAGCCCAATAAGAGAATAATCTTTTATGGGCTTTAATGTAAACATGTACAAATTAGACTCGGTTACCGTTTTGTTTAATGTAGGGTTTATGGAAATGAGGAAATATGACGAATTTACCCTTGGACATGTTCCAGCCCAATAAGGTAAATGATCTTTATGGGCTTTAATCCGAACATGTACAAATTAGACAATCGGTTCTGTTACGGATTGATGCTTTCCGGTTTGATAGGTAGTAAATATTGATACAATGTGAAGCCATTGGTATTCGTCATAAGCGTCAAGATACCTTCAAGAATAAGTTACGTTTTAGGATCTTCTATTCACATCCAAACTCAACCATTCCCTTCTCCTCTTGACATCAATTTCCCTCAATAATCTACATGCATCATTATCACTATTGTGTGTTGACTGACAGAAACTGAATGACTCGTGGGAAAGTGATATGACTTCACTTAACCGATAAGATCAACTACCAGAAAGTCAGACCAAGAACGCACGCACTGTCTGTTAATACTATGCTTTTCTTGAGGTAGTATTATATGTTTCCAAGCATTGACTAAATTGAATGATAACTATATTCCACCCTTTATTTACATTATACTAGGAAAGATAGATAAGATTAGATTCCTCTGAACTTTATCTTTCGTATGCTATTTAGAGGGTTGCTAAGGACCAGAAGTTGAGTATAAAGGAAGGAGACACCGCAAACCAGCTTATGAAGGCCATTGCTACGGCCGTCTCGAACCTTGTGCAGTGGTTGACGTCACATCTTTCAAGATCGTTGATGAGTACGGTTATTCCAGCAGACGCAGACGCAGCTGCAAATGTAAGTGTGGACGTGATCTGCAACAACAAAACAATGTTTGAGATGGAAAAAGATAGACAGTCCCTTTGTTGCCTCGTAGTAATTCACTTGGAACATAAAGAGGGGTGTGTACTTTGAGGGGATAGTACTTACTCCATCTCCAACAGTGAAACATTGAACAATCAATTGATTCCGAAGGCTTCTTTTGACAAGAAGAGCATAAGCATCGATTATAAAAAGAGACAAGCTCCACAGGCTTTGCAAGCTAACCGCAAGAACCAAGCAACTGTGTCACACATGAGAGTTTGTTATATACCATGTTTTTCTCACATTCGTATTGTCTTAAACCAAAATTGCTCGAACCAAATTGAGCAAAAACCATTTCAAAACCCTAATAAACAAATGAACAAGAAGGATATCAAACCTCGAATTCAGACCCCAATTAGATGAGCAGAAACCCTAATTTCGATAGAACGGTAAAGAATCACTTCAAATCATCACTAAAGGTCCTAACTTTTTTAAAATTTCAAATCAGACTTGGAGGGGCTTTAGAGTTTTGAACTTTTGATACCAAAAAGCGGTGGCGGAGCGGTAGTCGGAGGTGGTGAGCATGACGGAAACTGAGATGAGAGCGGGGACGAACTGAGAGAAACGGAGGATGAGGCCGCCGGTGGTTCCGGGCATGCCTTGAACGTCTTTCATCCTCGCTGGCGGTCTATCGTTAGCGGGCGGAGCTACCGGAACCGTATCCACCGGGTGAACCGCCGGGCGGCTCACGTTCATCATACGCTGACGCAAAAGTTTAAACAGTTCCAGAAGCTATAAAGGCAAGACACTGATACTTGACCACTTCTGTCTGAAACTGGAATAAGTTTGGTGGACTAAATTGTCAAAGTAAAGTACATTTACTCTCTTTTTTTTCTTGGTCAAAAGATTTTTTTTTTTTAATGTGATTTATGAATATATTTGTATACATTACAACTATAATAAATACATTTTTGTACTAATTTCTTGTTTTATTACAAATTATAAAAGTTCTGAGCTGAACATTCATTGTAATATTTTCATCATTTTGTATAATAATTAATAAGTTACATCTTTGGAAATCTGAACCTCATACTTCTGAATGTAACAATAATGAATTTTGAATCAATTCATTAGACTAACAGATGCTTTCATTAAAACTTGAAATAAATCATATTTTAGGTTTTTTTTTTGCTTATTTTTTTTTGCCTTTCTTGTTGTATTGAGTATTGACTAAAGAAATAAAATATTTGAAATAACTGTGGGAAACTTTTTTTGTTTAGTTTCATAACAGAGTTGGTGGGTGACCTTAAAGATATCAACAGACATTAAGTTTGGAGTTAAAAAGACATCAACTTATAATTTACACATAATAATTCCTCCGTATTGGAAATATTTTTACTTACCCCAACTAATCAGAATCTATTCTTTCCCTTTTTAGTAAGATTGAAAAATCTTGAAAGTCTCCGACATTTATCTATATATAAAATATTAAAATACTTATATAGATAGATATATTAGATCTTGACATCTTGCTTATTCTTCAGTCCGTTATATCTCCCAGCAGAGCTTAGACGCAACACTTTCATGGCATGGTGCGTATTCCTGCAACAAAAAACAATAATGTATGAGATTATGCAGAAATTCAGAAACAATTCATCTTTATTTTTATAATTTACCTCTAGCTTTTTAACAAGCTCTTTAGCAGTAGGAGCAGAGACGATGATCTCACGAGCAGTCGTACTGATAAATCCTTCTTCAACTGCTTTATCGATGAATGAGAGCAGAGAGTTGTAGTATCCATCAACATTGAGCAAACCCACCTACAAAATATTTACTTTTTATAATGATTTTGTGTTCTTGAATTTTCCATTTAAAGTCTGAATATTTATTTTAAAAATCTAGAGTGTTTGTTTTTTTTACCGGTTTTTCGTGTATTCCAAGCTGAGCCCAAGTTATGACTTCTAACAATTCTTCAAGGGTTCCATAGCCACCTGCAATTTTCACACAAAACATTAGTTAGATTTGATTTTCCTTTTTAAAATAGCAGATTAATTAGTTAATATGATATGGTCAAGTCAATAAGTGTGATCATGTACTGATGTACAAGAGAAAACGTCATAATAGACTCTTCTCCATCTCTGTTACAGTTTGTACAATGGTATGAATATGATTACAAAAGCAGGATCTTGAAAGAACTTGACTTTCCATCAATGATTTCAAATTCAGTGTGGGCAAAAAATGCTATTTGTGGGACTGTTTCAGGTTTTGTCTCTTATCTTGAATTGGGTAAGAAGAAAACTTTGGTCACGGTAAGACTACACAAGCTATACAGAGAGTACCCCCTAAGTTTAAAAGGCAGAAAACAAAAAAAAAAGGGTCTAATTTTAAGTGCCGGATGTTGATGGGTCAAGGCCTTTTATCTTAGACTCTGGTGACTTATTATTTTACATTTTCCATACAAAATTAAAGAACCTTTTCACAGTAGCTTTCACACTGCAGCTTGACCAAAAAATCATGTTTTTTACCAAATTCTTTTCTTCTCTGTTATGCAAAATCAGTCTAAAAACAAAATTTTTATTTTCATGAACAAATATTCCTTCTTTTAAACTTTGATTTCCCACTCATTAAGATACTAAAAAGGCCTAAAATGGTGTTTCCTGAGGTTCCTTGTGTCACTACAGTTTGACCAGTATTTCCTTATCATCATTACTTTGTTTGAAAGAAAAGGAAAAATATAGTTATAAATATACAAAATGAAATAAAATGATGATATATTTGGGTGGATGGGGTTCAAAACAAAACCTGGTAAGGCAATAAAAGCATCAGAGTGCTTAGCCATCTCAGCTTTCCTTTGGTGCATATCTGCAACTGCTCTTACTTCCCCTACTGTTTCACCAGTCAACTGCAAAGAACATCCACCAATTTTTTAAATAAAAGGAAGTAATAATTAAAAGTAGTTAAAGTGAGAAAGCAACTTTGGACTCTTCTACAGGCAAAAGCAATGATGGCTATGCAAGTAATCGTAATATTTGGATGTTTTTGAAATCTCTTTCATTTTCTCACATCACCCTAATCTAGGTAATCTCCTTTTAATCATTTTCTCCAGACATCTTTTATTTATAGAAAATGAAGATATTTGTTTTTAGGATAACTAAAGGAAAAGAAGATGAGGTTGAAAAGATAAACTACTCATAATCATGGGACTGAAGAAAAAGTAATTATAAGTAGGGAGAAGAGTAAAACCTAAGCAAAGACTGGAGATTAAGATAGGTTTGAATGGGGAATTGAGAAGACAAAAACAGAACTTAAAGAGAAATTAATAAAAAATACTAGTAAAGTTTATTTAAAAAACTTGAAAGTTACCTCCCTAGGCATGAGGGTCTTGGGAATAATTCTGTAGAGTGACAACAAGATGACAAAAAAAAGGTTTAATTAGAAGTAATCAACAACATAACCCAATACATTTGTCCAACATAAACAAAACTATTGTTTTACTGTGATCTTAACTTGCTAAGAGATTAAACTGTAAATATAGCTAAGTGATTTAACTAGAAAATAGTTACCCAATAACATGACGGCCACCATCATGAACAGCTTGTGAAACCAAACCCATCAATCCTATGCTCCCACCTCCATAGACTAGATCAATATTCCTTGAAACCTGAGGAACAAAACCAAAAACAGAGTTACACATGAAGCCTAGATTTGGTAGCTAGTAACTAGAAAGAAACTAATAAAAGCTTTAAGATTCAGACCCATCTTACAAAACAGCAACCAGAATATCCTAATATTATTACATCATATGGCACGTTTCAAAGAAGAAAGCAAAAATGCTCTGCATTTGCAAAATTTACACAAACACACATTCAATAACATCTTGTGAATATGTTTTATCAAAACTCAAAAAGAATATAGTTTTGCAGAACATAATGAAAGCACAGAAGTACACCATCTTATCTCATATCCACCAGCAGAAATTAAAAAATAATAAGTTGTAACTTCATGTAATACCAGTTCGTTGCCGAGCTCAACAGCAGCATCTTGGTAGCTACTCTTCTTGCCTTGGCTGCTTCCACAGAAGACACAGATTCTTTTGAACCTTGACATTTGCATCTTTTCAGCTTTGATCTCCATTGTTTCTGATCTAAACTTTGTTTGGAAAGAGAAAGGGTAAACAGTTTTAAGGTTTCTATGAGCACAAGAATCTAATTTCTTAAGAAACCTAATTGTAATCTAGAACTCTTTTTTTTTCTTGGTGTTGTAGTGTATCTTTACCTCTAATGCGTTCTGCCTGAAGGTTTCGTTATATAGTGCGTCTTCACGTCATGCTGGTCATCGATTTAATATAATCTTTTAAAAATTAACTAATATTTTAATTTGGTATTTTCGATAGTGCGACACTTAAAACTATATTCTTTTTAAGAAACGGATTAGAAGAATTTAGAAAAACTTTTGCGAGGCTTCCCTAAAAGAAAAGGAGTATGTTGAAAAATGACTTTTTTGGAATCTATTCAAATACTTATTTTTCAAAACTCAATTAACTAAAATTTTAATTTCGACCAAGTTTTACTACAAAATTTATGGGAAAGAAAAGAACATGTTTTTAGTAAAAAAAAAAAAGAAAAAGAAAAGAACATGTTATATTTAAAAATATTCACCTCTTTATATAAATTTTTAAAATTGATCTTAGTTTTATATATTGAGGTCTTGGCACGTGAGAGATTAAAGCACGCGCGTCTTTCACAAACCGCACATACAGCTCATGTTGGCACGCCTGACCAAAACCTTTCCTTGTGTTAATTTTCAACAAACTGGTTTTCCTTTCCAATATAACTTAAGCATATACTATTATAGTACCAAGAACCTCGTTATGGTCTTAAAACAAGCTTATCTCCACCCTATTATATAAGAGGTTGTGTAAATGGCGTACGAGGGTTATGACTCTATATGCCCGTTATATATTCAATGACCCGAAACTGACAAAGTTCGATCGTGGTTAAGTTATCTTGAATCTTCTTTGAGTTGTATTAACTTTTTTGGCACGTTTGGTAAATGGATAACTCGATTTTTAGATAAACAAATTCTTGAGATGCAATAAAAGTACTTTATGGAGTTTGTAAGATGCTTATTAGTTACATGTATGGATTTCTCCTTAGGTGTATATAGGCAAAGTGATAAGATTTGAATCAATAGGGGAACCACTTAATACTTCTTAAGTTTTTTTTTTAACAATGTTTCGTAGCCATATCTGATCTAAGTAGAATTAGATTATTAGAACTGATTGAGTGATAAAGCTTCCTCACTTTTTTCCCTTTATCAAGAATAGGACAAATAGTTCATTTTCTGTATAAAAATAGGACCAGAAAACGGACAGCTTATATCTGGACAGTGTAAGATGGGCACAAACGTTATTTACTGATACTCATGCCTAAAACAATATGAAAAATGACCAAAAATAACAAGACAAGAAAAACCCACTAACATAATTTAATGGGAACCATGTAAATATTATGGGTACACCAATACATTTCTACACACACATTATATATGAGGATATATAGAATAAAGAAGTTAATGGATGATGATGTCTGGAATATGGAGCAATGTGCCATTGATGATTGAAATAAGAAACACAATGTGAGTTATGGCTTTTATTACCAATGTATCCCAATTCACCCTCCCTATGTAGACAACCTTCTTCTTGTTCTTTGCATAGGAAACATTTATTCTATTTTCTATTCCTCTCTATTCATTTTAACCTTTTTGTATATATTTTTTTTAAATTGAATGTTAAATTTAATTCAAAAGAAAAAAAGACCTTTTACAACTAAATCTTAGACAATTTTAACACCACAAAACAAATCTACTTCAAACTTTGTCAAAACCAAAAACAGAGAACCTTCAAGCCATCACTAACACTCTCCCTCAAGTTTAACCATATGGAACAACTCAAACTTGGAAGGGTCACTAAATTCTCCTCATTAAAACCTCATTAAGAAAACCCAAATAGAACAAAACTTAATGAGGAAAAAGAGTAAGAACTTCATGACCAGGAGAGTGTATGGATAGACAAACCAAATTGCAAAACCAGGTTCCTCAGCACTCATCTTCAATACCAATAAGAAAATATAGTTCTTAGCTTCTCCCCATCTTCCTGTGTAACTAAGTTGTCGTTCTGATTCCACTTGATATTATCTATCCATATAATATTGTACGCCTTAGATGGTTCAGCCATTTGTTTTTTTAATAACTACTTTAGTCTTGTTTGATTTTGTAATAAAGAACTCATTCATTTCATCAATTCAATTTTCTAAAGTCTTGTATTTTCTTAGAAAAAAATGAAACAAAAAGAAAAAAAGTTCCTTTTATATATTTCCTTTCACTTGGATACTAGTTGTAATGAAATATAATATTCGTTTATTAAAAAACAAAAAACAAAACCTAAAACTAAAAGGTGATTAGCATAAACTAATGAGAAATAGGAGTAGTAGCTTCATTCAAAGCCTATATCGTAACTCCATTAAATTGTTAGCTTGGAATGCCAGTAACACCCACACTCTTACACAGTTATACTTAATCGTAAGGAGACATTTTACAATATAAATAAGATCATCTTTACTTGTTTATAGTATGTGTATAAGCGTGTGAGTATTTAACTAAGAAAAAAAAGTTATTAATTGCAATCCCAAGATCAGAGTAGATGCTGCCCATTCCTTCTATGTAGGGTTTTTGAGATTATAAACAAATAAGTAAGTATGTAAAATAATGTGTACTACTATCTGCATGCTTGCATGCGCATTTATCTTCTTCTCTAGTTTCCCTCCATATTCTTCTCGACCTCCGACCCAAATTATATTCTATTATAATAACCATGACGATAGTAGTGATCACCATTTCAGTAGATAATACTTGCAGTCTAGTTATATTGAAAGGTTATATATGAAAATGGGTGATGCTTCATACTCGAAAGTTTTTAATAAATATGCTCAGAAAAAGACAACTTTAAAAGTGGATATTTGAAATAAAAATTATCTTTTTGAACAAAAAGGGTTAATATTTGTCTTCAATCGATTTTTACATGATGATGTCAAAGACTTATATAGTAAGACAGCACTAACGAACCCCTAACGGAATTTCAAATCACTTCAAAGTGTTCTGATTATTTTTTTAAATAAAGCATTATAGCATAGAAGTAGTTTTGAATGTTTTTTTTGGTGTAAAGTGTTTTGAATGTTCACCTTTTGTAATTAGAAAAGGTGAACATTTTTGAATTTCTTTTGAGTAAAAGTCTCAGTTGTAAATATAAAATTCATAAAAGTTCCGAAAGCTGAAACTTTGATCAATTCGGCGACAGATTAAATTTTTGTTTGTTGGTGAAATATTGACCGTTTTATGATTACTTTCAGTGGACGTGATTCCTTCACATTTCTTGTAACTTTGTTATAAAGCGAGTAAATTATTTTACCGACAAAGTGGGGCGAGGTATTAGTATAATACAAGCTCATCAATTTCTATACAATGAAGGAAAGGTTTCACACTTTCTATCTGACAAAATATGTTTTTGGTCTTGGTTAGAAAATTCATCCCTGATTACAAAAATAATTGCTTAATTTGATTTGATTTAATATTAATGGAAAGTGAAAAATACATATTAAGTAGTACAGTATCATTTCCCATCTTTAGCTTAAAAGCTCAAGATTTGTTTACCATATTGCTGGAGTAGTTTTATGGACCTTTTAAATGATTTTTCTATGGTTTATCGTGAATAAACAAGTATTTTGAGGAAAACAAATATTTTGGGTTGGTTCGTATAGTTGTATTATTGTATATTCGATAACGGCATATAGTAACTCGGAGGCACGTAAAAATTCTTGTTGATTGATTTAGTTATTTAGATGAAATATGGACCCGTAGCTTCACGTAGTTGAATGTACATCGAATTAATTATAGTAAAAATTGTGTTGAACCGTGTTGGATAAAGCATAATGAAAATGATGTCGTACGTTAATCTATTAAGCATAGTGTTTGATTCGTTAAAAGCAAAGGTAGACGTGAATGGATGATAGTGTCCTACTCCACTCTACTATATATCTACATTGCATGTGCATTGAAGTTTACGACCTATCATAATATAGTTTGATTGGTCGACTAAAAACACTACGACGTTTTGGAGACTACATATTTTTTCATAGATATATAGTTTTCTAATGAATTTATAAAAAAAGAAATTTGAAAAGGGCAGACCACGTAGACTATATATGATTACCCGGGTAAAAATCTTGAATGCATTAAGACGTCAAACTTTTAAAGCATAACCATCAACAAAGGTTGATATGATTCCGACAATATGTTTTAATTATGGCTTTAACGTGAAATTATTTTACTTGTTTAAGTGAAAACAGAACCACTAAACATGTAATTTTCACCCCTACGGACCGACGTTAAATCCACAAATTAAGGAATTGAAGAGAAAAAGGAGACAAAAAAACAAGAAAGAAAAGGGAAGAACATGGATTTGAACATGGTCAAAAGGGGGGACAGTCAAAGGTCACAAAGGGGCAAATCCTTTGTTTGTTAGTTATCGTAAAGTGTCGGACAGTTAATACCGTTGTCGAATCTCTATGTCATTTTCACTTCTCACTAATTATATTTACTAATTAGTAAAAATTTAAGCTACCCTCACATCAATCAATCTATGTTTTGGAAAAAATAGTGGTAATTTGAAAAGAAATAAACAATATGTTATTTACACATTGTCATCCTGTTTTTTTATAGAGAATGTGCTAGTGTTTTAGTGAAAAATACATCCATTTTAAATAATATTATAATATTTATCGCTTTCTAGCAATGGTCATTTCTTTAAGTACAAAAAAACAAACGACCATTTATAATTATTTCGGAAAACCTTGTTACACAATCAAACTTTGAATTTTAGTAATTTTAGTTCTTCAACCATTAGTTGTGTGTATGTTTGCGTTTGTGTTTGCATAATATAACTCTTCATCCACTGATGGGTATGGGTTTAATATTGGACGGTGCAAATACAGGTTTTGCCAAAACAATAGCGATCATATGTATATATATCGAGAGAAAAAGAAATATTCGATGAATATATGTCAGGTAAACGTAATGACTATGTATGGGAAAGATAAGTATGAAAGGAGTTAATGAAGAAAAATGGAGGACATGAGCTAATTTGTAGGCAAAAAGAGTGGTGAAAGTATGATGAAGCCAAGACACAAAGAGACATTCATTTGTGTTTTTTTTCTTTTATCTTTTGGAAATTAAATTTATGTCTTTTGTTTTTGGGACATTATCTTACATTCATTTCAATTCCTTCACCTTTCGGCCACTATTTTACATTTTTTTTCTTTTTCTTTTTAAGTTTATGTAGTTCAAATCGAGCGCCTACTATTCCAAATACTTAGTTGGACCGTTTTACACCATGTGAATCACATAGTATATATTATAAATAGTTTCATGATTTTCTTTTGAATAATGTTATACAATAACAATCAATTCAAAGGCCAGTGAAAAAATTTGCACGTCAAATCCCCTTCTGGAAATTGTAATTATATTTTATCTTTCCTTTTAGACATGAATTTGAATTGATAAAAGTTCGAAAAGGATTGCGTCGACATAAGTTCGCTATACATAAGGTTAAAGATGGTTCCTAAAAGGGTAATGCATATAATAGGGGATTTAAGCAAAGGAGTAAACAACGAACATGTTCATGTTCCAATGTTTTTGAGGGTTAACAAGTCAAAGTGGGTCTACTTACGCTGACCAAACACAGAGCTTTGGTCCCAGCACCACATTACGCTGGTTCATAGTCATATTTCTTGTTATCACAATACCACTGTTCAGAGTTTGTTAAAATTATACAGGAAAAAATGGATCACACACAATTAAAATATAGGAAAAATCGCATAAAGCCTTTTAAAATAAAATGTACTAACATTTTAAACTTAAATTATTTTAATAATATATAAAACTTTTAAATTGGTTTTTATATCATAAAAAACTTTCAATATGACTTAATTATTCATCAAATCGAAAAATGTGATTTGTTGATCTGTAAATAAAATATATTTCATTATTTATTTTTTGAATTTATTTTTTAAATAAGTATGCATTGACGTAAAACATTATACAATACAATATGAAATAAAGAGTATATAACAAAATGTGTGTTTGTTGTTAATATTATTTGTACTCACGGAACAACATTAGGGCCACAGTAGCGTTTTGTGGATAGCATCATTGCCAAAGAGAAGTTACGTCAATTGGCATTGGAAACAAACAAGTGAATGCCTTTCATCATCATTAACTACTTCCTTAAGTGTATCTTTCACGTTTCTGCATTATAAAAGTTTACTACACGTATTCGTATATAAAACCATATAATATATATTTTTTTGTAAAATGTAATAAGTTGCTAGCAATATAAAAACATATTAATAGTTCTTATCTAGAATTTGCAAATAATATGGTATGGCGACGTCGTTGATCTCTAGTATGAAACTTCTGAAGGACCATTAACTATAATTAAGCATCCAAAATCATTCGGAAGAGACTTTGAGAACTTTAGTATTCTAACTTTTCATAGAACAGATAGAATCAGCCTGTGTGTAGCAGTTGAGCTAACATTTTGTGTAAGACCACCGGAGGTAATTGGGCCAAATGTTTTTAAGACCAGGTCCATAATATTCAAAACATTTGGGCTAGACCGCTATGTATTGAATCTGTTGATCAACTTGTCTCAAAGCAATAAACCAACTTACAAAAACTCTCGAACCAATCAATTTGTTCACTCCACTTCATAATATACTAGGGTCGGTCCGCGCTACGCGCGGAATATGCTTTACGTGTGATGTACTACCTCCGTTTCACTTTACTTGTCGTTTTAGGTTTGTGCACATAAATTAAGGAAACATTCAATTTTACATATTTTCTAGATAAAAACACAATTACCTATACATTTCAACCAATAAAAAATAGAATAACATATAAAATTAATAAATTCTGCATTGAAACTACAAAACGACACTTATTTTGAAACGAAATTTTTTCTCTACAACGACATATAAACTGAAACGGAGGGAGTATATGACAATATAATTGTATATTTAGTTTACGTGTCTTGTATGTAAGCTTTTGCAAGAATAGTGTATATTTTTGTTATGCTTTTAAATAATGTTATGGGTGTTTAGAGATTTTGTATGAGGCGTAGAAGGTGTTTTTGTTGTATGTTTTTGATAATTAGTGATCCATAATTGGTTGGTTAATTATGAAAAATATAAAATTTAAATATTAATGTTGTACGTCTTACAATACATTATATTTATTTAATTTAACATTTAATGGTTATTTATTTTTCTAATATATTTTTGTTTTTGTTTTTATTTGTTGTTAAATATATTTTGAGACATGGTACTATTTTCGTTATTATTTTATTTTTCTGTTGTATTTTTTTCTAATGAGAACACATTCCCATCTCATTTTGTATACATTTAATTAAAAATAACTTTATTTTTAGATATTTAAATAGTTTTGTTAGAGATCATTTTGTATTAGCATGAAAATACTTTGTAATTGTTATACAATTTCATAAAATCTTACTCAAATATATATATATATATAGGAAATATAATCTAATTTATGATGTTGGTTAGTTTAAAAACTCAAATTTAAAATTACTGATATTTTATTTTACTTTTTTTTCTTTGGGAATTACTAATATAAATAATCCAAAAGTAAATAAATAATTCACTGTTATAGAAAATTATTTGAAGTTTGGAAAATACAATAAAAACATAATATTAATTATTACTATTCAGAAAAATATATTACTGAACTAATATGTTATTATATTTAGAGACTAAATAATTTTTATTATTCAAATAAGCATTTAGATTTATTTTAAATAAAATTTATTCATCAATTTTGGAATATTTTTTAAAGATTGACCATCATATATGTATAATTAATTTATTATATATTTAGAGAAATTTACTATATTTTAAATTTTATTACAAAGTCAAAAACATTTTAATTGTATAATAAAATTTAAATATTATAAAAGGACGGAATTAACCATAGTTTTTTAATAAAAGAAAAAACAATAATTTAGAACTAACGAAACATATATATTCCATAACTTATTTTTTTGAGTGTTGACATCTATATATTGACTGTATTTAAAATTTTCTCTAGAGTTGCTATTCCATATCGATCTCTAATATTTTACTGGCTGAAATCTGCCTCCTCCCTATATTTCAGTTCGTCGTCGTGTTCGACTAATCAACCAAAGAAACAAAATTCATAGAAAATAAATCAAACCACAAACACATGTGACATGTCTATCTATCAACACTGGGAATAAGTTGAAATATGCTTTTATTGATTAAATAAGTTGAAAACATGGAAAACTAAACGAAAGGTTATTTTTAAATTAAAAAAGAAAAAGAAAAGAAACCAAGCTTGAGAGAAACCAGGAGGGTCTCCATTTAACCAACTTAAGCAGCTACGCCTTGCGTGCCTGCTTGGCTGCGTAAGCTATATGGCCTTTCAATATCTCTGGCAGTTTTGACTGTCAATCTCCAGATGGTTCTGCTTCTCCTCCTTTAAAACCGACCCAACAATCATTATTTCTTGAAGCTTATTGACTACTTGCGAAGGAAAAAAAAGCTTACATTTTGCAAAGCTTCAAGCTTTTCGGCATAGCTTCAAGCTTTTCGGCATAGCTTCATGCTCAGCACAAATCATTAAACGTTCTTGGATGAAACTCATGTCGTTTAATTGTGTGGATTTGAGCTGTCTTGCAAGCAAATTTGCTTTCACTGCCATTGATATTGTAATCTGGAAAAAATAAAAACTAATATTTGTATTAAAAGTGAAAAACAGAGCTTTTAAGACTGATATTTTACTATCTTTGTCTTCTTCTTCTTCTTTGAGATTTGAGTAGAGCATCTCAAATAATGTGGGAGGCTTTGCTCATTCTCTAACTTCCTGTGTTTACAAAACGCAATGTATCATCAATCATACGAATGAACTATCCTGATTTCAGATTGTATTAATGGGTACTCGATATTACCTGAAAAGCATTGTCTAGATTACTGGAGACAGTATGAAAACAGAGTCAAACCCTTTATGCAAAAGCATCGTATCATTGATGGAGAAGACTCTAAAGAAGTTTTAGTAACCACGATCAACCCTTCACTATTCTATTAAAACAGAGATGATTTAGTAACCCAATTTTCATAAGAGAGAGAAAAAAATACTCTCTTGATTATCCACTTATAAGACAAAAACGATTGAAAGCTACCGGTAGGTTCATCAAAAGATCTTGAGGAGGGAAAGAGAAAGAGAAAGAGAAATACAAACAAAATCCATCGCTTAATAAACGCAAAACAAATAAAGTGGAAAGTTTATTATTTAATCTGAATCATTAGATGATTCAGATGAGAACAAAAAGAGTTTTTTACAAAACCCGTGAGAACATGGAAAGATCTATTATTCAAACTTACTTTTTTCTAAAGAAAAGAGTGGCCGTAAGGGAGAGAAGAGCTCAATAAACATCAGCAGTTGGACTTCGATGGAGCTCAATAAACTTTTTGGGCTATATAGTTTTGGGCCCATTTGTAAACACTCATTATTGTTTGAGGCCAGTTCAGAAGCCATTTAGAAACATGTAAACTGTAGAATTTAGAGACTCACGTTTAGGCATGGTTACGTGTCAACAGGAGAAAGATTGATTTAATGACATGGCGCTGATGTGGAGGGCTCAGGAGAGAGCAGACACTTCTTTATATATAAAGATTGGTTCGGTTTATACTTGGTGATTTTAGTATTTCAGCGGTATTCTCAAGTGTGTTCATATTCATAAGCGCATAAGATCTTTTTTTAAAAAAAAAAACATAAACTTGACTGTTAAATAGAGAATCATTATGATAAAAATAGAATTAAACCAAAGCGAAGCAGTAAATGGGCAGTATTCAGACAGATAAGAACATGGTCTTCACTATATGTTTCTCAAATAAAAATAGACCCACTCGTGCATCCATTGCATAACAAACATAGCTTAGTAGTACGGGTCCGAAACTGCCACATCCTCTCACAAAACTCTATATTGCTTCGAAGCACCTGTTTACATTTCAAATACTTACAAAAATCAGTCATGAAATCAATCGTTAATGCAAATCTATTAAGCAACAATGGTTAAGTCATTACCCTCTAAGAATATGCGTTTTTTTGAGAATAGGAAGCCTTAGTTTTTGGTGATCAAAACTGGCGCCTTGGAGGCCTAGCCTCAGCTTCCGATACTCTAATTTGTCTCCCGTCCAAATCCTATAACACCACCGTAAAAACATATCAAGAGCTGTTGTATTGATCAGATTGTAAAGTGTATATATATTAGCATGAGCCAAGAACGGGAAAGATACTTACAGCACCATTCAAGGTTTGGATTGCATTTTGGACCTCTTGAGCAGAGTTGTATGTCACAAACCCAAAACCCTTGGATCGACCACTGTCTCTGTCGTAGATAACTCTGGCTTCAACAACCTTTCCTTGCTCCCCGAACAAACTCTCGAGAGCCATGTCATCTACTCCCCATGAGAGGTTACCGACATAAACACGGTTTCCTGAACCACTACCACCACCACCTCCACCATATCCAGAACCTCCAAAGCTGCTTCTGGGTCCTCTGGAGAATGAATCTTCCCTCTTCGGTGGAGGAGGGCCAGCGTTAACTCTCAATTCTCTACCATCCAACTCCTGCAATAAAACAACAACAACACAAAGGTTACACCTTTTTTGTCAAAAAAAAAAAACAGAACAACACACAAGTTTGGAGATTTTTCATTCATCTCAGCAAAAGTTTTTACTTTCCAAGACATAACATGCAGCTTATTACTAGCATGTTATATAACATAACACAACTAAGCATCCACCTAATGACCTGGACATGAATACAAATGCACAAAAACACAAACACATACCAACAAGTAAGGGTACATCATCTACTCAGATAATTCATAGTTTCATACCAACAATGGAAGGACTAAGAGTAAGGTAGAGATGTATTTTCTTACATAGCCATTGAACTGCTGAGCAGCTGCCTCAACTTCAGAAACAGAAGACATAGTCACGAACCCGAAACCTCTGCTTCTTCCTGTCACCTTGTCATATATCACCTACAAAAGACAAAGAAGGTAAAAAAAAAAAAACAATGAGTCACAACACAAAGTATCAATCTTTTTAATCTCTTATCGGATTCTCATTGAGACTCTATTCTTTATACCTCAACCATCTCAACGTTTCCTGCGCTCTCGAACAACTGAGCTAGCTGAGCACTGTCAACGTTAAACGGAAGGTTACCGACAAAGAGCTTGAGGTCAGCGGAGAAGGACTGCTCCTGCGGCGGTGACGCCACGTCATCAGCGAAACTGCCGTCTTCTTCTTCGACTGAGAAGTCTTCCGTAACCGCGACGTTACGGAGGAAGCGAGACGAGGAAGAGTTACATTTGACGGCGGAGGAAGCGAAGAGGGAGTTGAGTTTGAAAGAGACGGAGGGAGGTAAGAGGGAGGAGGGTTTGGAGATGGAGAAAGGAAGGGACTTTGGGTTGAATGTGGAGAGAGCTAGAGACCAAGCTGAAGCTGAAGCTGCCATGGTGAAGTGAATGAGAAGAGATAAGGTTTTGGCTTTGGGGATGGATGCAGAGTGTTTGATATTTATCGGCTAAGTGAACTCTTTGCGCTTGCACAAAATATCTTACATGATTTTTATTTACAAATTTAACCTGAAACTACTTTTCTGCTAGGTTATGTCCAGCTTTGTTAATAAAATTCAATTTCTCAAATCTCAACGTAGGAAAATCATACTCCAAATAAATGATATTCTCTTAGAAATATCATAATTAATTATGTGAAAGCACTTTTAGTCCAAAATTAAAATTTTTAAATCTTAAAAATAGTTTTTTTTTTTTGGTAGGCGGCAGGGGACAAAATCCCCTACTTTTTATTTCAATCTAAAAACCATTACAAGAAAACTTGTCGACACCTAACAATCTCAAGAGTATCATCCGACAAGATGGAAGCAACATGCTCCGGAACAAACTCAAAGTAATGAACACCAAACGATAAAGAGAACGCATAGTTGGCTAATCCATCTGCTAGACAATTAGCTTCTCTATACACATGCGAAATTTTGACTATCCAGTCTCTTGATATAAAGCCATAGCACAAACGTATTAGGAATGACAGGGGATGAGAATCATGAATCCCGGTTTTAAGAAACCCCACCACACACTCGGAATCAACCTCCACCTCCAGCCTTCGGATTCCATTCTCCCATGCTATGCATAGGCCGTAGTATACCCCCCACAGCTCTGCCAAGGGGGCTGAGCATATACCAATATTCACCGCAAACCCTCCCATCCACTCTCCATGCTCATTACGCATAGCTCCTCCAGCTGTAGCTGGTCCGGGGTTCCCTTTGGAAGCTCCATCAGTATTCAACTTATACCATCCATTCGCAGGTTTTCGCCATGTTATTTGCCTCACCACTCGTGGCCCAACAGCCGCTCGGACTCGCAGTTTATCATTTGCTAGTATCACCTCTTGAGTCTTGTCTTTGATCCACTGGATTCTATCTCGACATTTTCCTGTTTCACCAAAGACATAGCCACACCTCCATTTCCAACACCACCACACTATCAACGCAAACATTGTGGGCCAATTATCCCCGTTGGCCGATCTGCGATTGTCAAGATTCTCATATAACCATTGTAGGAGTGATTGGCTAAAGAACCGCTGTTGTTTACTTGGAACCACTAGCTTTTTCCATAGTCCTGTTGCTGCAGGACAATCACGAAGGACATGGAGGATTGTCTCGTCTCCATTCTTACATAGCTGGCACATCCCATTATCACTCAAGTGTCGACGCTTTCTCTCCATGTTCGTCATGATGACCTGATGAGAGACCAACCATAAAAAGACTCTAACGCGTTCAGGTGCTATAACACGCCAAATCCGAGTATAAAAAGCCTCCATATCTGGTCTCAAAGTCTCGTCCTTTGTGAGTAATGCGTACGCTGATTTCACTGAGAAGCGTCCATCTTTACTACCTCCCCACGACAATCTATCTCTGGCTCCGGTGACATCATCTACTACCACTGAAGCTAGACGTAATCGGGTTTCTGTGGAGATATATGGTTCAATTTGTTGTAGTAACCAACCGCCCCCACTCTGCCATAACTCACGAGCCGTTACATCCAATAGCACCTCCGGAATTACCACCAAACTCAAACCCTGTAAAGGTTCATGCATCAGCCAATTATCTTTCCAAAATCGTACTCGTCGACCATCCCCCAGGATCCAAACAGTACCAGGAACCACAACTGCTCGAATTCCTAGCACTATACTCCTCCACGTCGGCGACCACTTCCCCTGAGACACCAACCATGATGCTTCATGTAACTCCCCGACCTGAAACTTCTTGCGCAAGATTTGTACCCATAGTCCATCATGTGTATTCAACAACCTCCAGCCAAGCTTAGACAAGAGGGCAATGTTCATTTCTTTTGCCGATCTAATACCAAGTCCTCCTTCTCTTTTAGGTTTACAAATTTTCTCCCAAGCCAACAAGTGTTGTTTGCGGTTTCCCTCACTGCTACCCCAAACAAATGATCTAGCAATCTTGTCCAACTCATTCAGCGTTGACATAGGTAGAGCTATCGAACTCATGGTATGAACCGGGATCGATGAGATAACAGATTTGGTAAGAGTAATCCTTCCTGCTAGACTCAAGAACCTCCTCTTCCAGCCTGCAAGTTTAGACGAAACTCTTTCAATGACTGCTCCAAATGTTTCCTTGTTGACTCTCTTCTGCAACACCGGCATGCCCAGGTACTTCCCCAAATCCTTTGTACTCTTGATACCGCTTTCATCACTGATCATATTGACTAAGTCTCGATGAACATTCTCAGAAAAATAGATGAGAGACTTCTCCAAGCTGACTTTTTGTCCTGATGCTCCACAGAACCTCTCCAATACCTTTCGTATAACTCTGATTTGTGATACTGAAGCCTCTGCGAATAAGATCAAATCATCTGCAAAGCAAATATGTGATAGCGCCGGGCCGCCTCTAGACAAGGTGATAGGTTTCCATTCCTTATTCGCGACCGAGAGTTCAATCTGGTGGCAAAGTCTTTCCATGCATAATACAAAGAGGTAGGGAGACAGGGGATCTCCCTGTCTCAGGCCCCGCTGAGGTGTAAACGTTTCGGTTCGTTCCCCATTCCATAGTAGACTCATGCCTGGATTAATAACACATTCCAAGATCCACTTTATCCATACCTGTGGTAACTTCGCTGCAATGAGAGTGTCTTCTAAGAAATCCCACCGTATACGATCATAAGCTTTCTCAAGATCCAGCTTAAGAAGCATCCAACCCTTCCTCCCTTTCTTTCTCCTCATAGAGTGAACTGCTTCTTGGACTACAACAATATTATCAGTACTCAATCTTCCCGGGATGAAGCTTGCTTGCGCTGGACCTATTAGTTTTGGCATTAGTGGTTTCAATCTCATCACCATCGCCTTGGTTATAGTCTTAAACAAGACATTACATAAACTGATAGGCCGAAACTGCATAATTCTTTCAGGTTGAAGGACTTTCGGTATAAGAACTACCATCGCGTCATTCATGCCCTCTTGAAGAGCTCCGGTCTCAAAGAATTTGAGTCCACAACGCGTTACTGATTCACCTACAACATCCCATGATTCCTAGTAGAAGATAGGCTGATAACCATCTGGTCCTGGAGCTTTAAAACGACCCATTGATCTGACCGAGGCCTCCATGTCCACCGCAGAGAAAGCCTTGTTTAAACTCTCTAGTTCCTCACCTGTGAATTCCGTAAACCCCACCTGAGGTAGCTTCTCTGTGTCGAGGGATATGTCTCCAGTGGAATATAGTCTCTTATAGTAGCTCAATGCTAGTTTCTCCAGCTGTTCTGGCTGGTCAATCCAGTGGCCATTTTCATCTTTCAGCATCTCTATCCGGTTCGTCTTCCTTCTTACAATCGTTGTCGTATGATAGTAGTTGGTGTTACGATCCCCAAGCACTATCCATTTCTCTCGTGATTTCTGATACCACAATACCTCTTCCTGTTCCATCACAACATCAAGTTCTTTTTGCAGTGTCTCATCCTTTGCTAATAGATCATCCGATGGGGTTCTATCCAACTCCTCCTGGACTTCTTTAATATCACTCAGCAATTTTTCCTTTCGTCTAATCACATCTCCAAATATCTCTTTATTCCACTTCTTAAGTTTCATTTGTAAAGCCACCAATGCTTCTGGAGTACTCATCTCCGTATTCCAAGATGATGATAGTAACTCCTTGAATCCATCATGTTTGAGCCACGCCGCCTCAAATCTAAACGGTCTTCTTCTTGGGTTACCTCTCTGCTCCGGTTCCAATTGTAAGTATAGCGGCGTATGATCGGAAGCTAGAAAGGGAAGATGCGCTACCACTGCTTCTTGCCATCTCACTCGAGTCTGCGCACTACATAAAATCCTGTCTAGCCGCTTCGCCACAAAGTTCCTTGTTTCCTTACCTCTTCTCCATGTAAATGTATTCCCTTTGAAACCCATATCCACCAAGGCTAAGTCATTAATCCAATCTCCAAACGCCAGAGAGTCTGGTGAAAGTCTACCATTGCCTCCAGTTCGCTCATCAAACCGTAGAATGGTATTAAAATCACCACCCACCATCACCGGTTCATTAATAGCTTCTAATACCCGTTTTAACTGTCCCCAAAGGCTGCTTCTTCGGCTAACCGTAGGAGCTGCATAGACCGCTATGATGTGCATCGTCTCTGTCCCAAACACCACCCTCACATGAACAAACTGATCTAAGGATTCCAACACCGTAACCTCTCCCACTTGATCACGCCACAAGATCCAAATTCCACCGCTCTGACCAACAGCATCTACACAAAAGGAGCTATCAAACCCCAGGTTCTGACAAATCTTCAGTGCTTTGTTCCCACCCGCATGAGTTTCAAACAAAGCAAGAAAATCAGTTTGATGTTTCTTCAAGATATACCTAATAGCTCTCCGGAAGTTAGGTTTATTTGCCCCCCGGCAATTCCAAAATAAGCAATTCATCATCACAGTTATCACAATTTCTAATTGAATTCCCGGGGCACCCTGTTATGCTAGAGATGCCACTACCTCCTCCGCCTGAGCCTCCGGCTGTACATCCACCATTTGCTTCTCTGTCACACTCCTAATGATCTCCATGGGTTTCTCCAAAGGTTCATCACGTAGCTGAAACGACTGAGGCAGGTCTCTGACCCCCACACTCTCTCTGAAGACTCCACCAGGTCGCCCTGCGTCCCCATCCTCCACTCGCAGTCTTTTGGCCGATACCGATAAAGTGCTTTCTCCCTTAGTTGGCCCAAACACCAGTCCTCTAACCGGCCTATTAGTTAGCCTTTTCGATTTTCTTCTTACTCCCTCCATTGTTTTTTTATTCCCATTCCCTCGTTCATTGCTTCCTCCAATCCAGTTTGAATTTCCCTTACCACCAAAAACTAAAGGTTCCTTCACTTTGAAAATTCCCTTCCCTTTAGTACTTTGAGTGTTTACCTCCTGATTCTCCTTATCCTCCTCACCAGGATTCATTTCCTCACTCGACCCCCCTCTGTTCACATCCTCATCAAGACTCCCATATTTATTGGATAATACAATTTTCTCGGCTCCCTTGTCAATTCGTGGTCCGCGACCACTTCTATCGAATACCTCACTTGATTTCCCTGCCATGTTAGTCACTGGTTGAGTTACATGGGTAGCTCCTCTTCTCAATCCCCTTGCCGGGATGAAGCCTTCCTCGTGTTCTGATTGTCCTTGCTTGGATGATGTCTCCACCATTCCTGGCACTTCTTTCTGCAATGTTAGCATCGCCGCTCTCTCTGCAAGAGCTTTTGGGCATCCATGCACCAAGTGTCCATATATCCCACACTTCGAGCAGATTTCTGATAATCCTTCGTACGCCACAAAGTATCTCTCACCGTTAATTAACACTGTCCCTTTTAACGGCTTTGCTAGATTAACCTCCACACAGATTCTCGCGTAACGAGCCCTTTCAAATCTCAAAGTCGTCTGATCCACTCGGATCGGTCTGCCCAACCCTTTAGCAATCCCCATGAGAATTGCTTGATGATAGAAGTTCACTGGAATGTTTGTTAATCTAATCCAAACCGGTGTTGTGGTGATATCATCTCTTAACGGATCAAATTCCGGTGACCATGCTCTCACCATAAGGTAGCTCCCAAAGGCTCTCCATGGTCCTCCCGTTAAGGCCTCCAAATATTCATCCTCCTTCTCAAATCGAACCATGAAGAACTGTCTAGGTAGATCCATCACATACATCGCTCCCTTCGGGTTCCATAGTTCCCTTAGCTTATTATTCAAAACTGTTATTGGGACATACCTTCCCAAAACCCTAACAATCATACACTGTTTCCACATCCCGTTCATTGCCTCCAAGACCTCTTTCTCAATCGTGATCGATGGTTCTCCATCGTCTCCATCCGGGAAATCTACTCTGAGTCTACTCGACACAAAAGTCTCATCAATCAAAGCCTCTGGAACCGGCATACCTCCTTCCCTCATACGCGCCACCTTCGATGCCCATGTAATCGCCATGTCCGGCGGGTCTCCCGGTGGTCTCGATCTCTCCCCGACGTCCATCATAGTTGCGCTATAAAAGACTTCAGCTTCTTCGAACTTGTTGCCATTTAGCAGTCAACCTTGGCTGTGTTCAGCGAAAACTTCCGGCAAAAAAACAAACTTACAACCAACTTACAATGACGCTGTTACCCTTCCTCTTCTTCTCACCTCAATACCTTAACCGTAATTTTCCCAGCTCGACGACCGTGTCAACGCTCTTCTCTTAACTCAAACGCCTCCTCGGCCACACCGTCTCTCCGCCTCTGGAACGCCACAGTCATCTCCATGCACTTTGGCCAAAAATCACCTGCTCGCCGGGAAATCACCGGCATAAACTTCAATACCCAGAGACTTCACAGCAACCGTTCCCGACGAGCATCGCGACTTCCCGAACCTCGAAGTCCTCGCACTCTCGTATAAACTACTTCCCCGGCGAGTTTCGACGACTCTCTTCAACGTGCACGAAGCTTCGTTACCTCGATCTATCGCAAAACAACTTCAAACGGCACGCTTCAGCTGATATCCACGCTCTCGCCGCACCTGCGTAGATCTCGACCTCGGGAGGACGGGATTCTCCGGAGACATCCGGAGACGATTGGACGACTCTCGAAGCTCAAGGTGTTGAATCTCGTACCAGAGCGAGTACGACGCGTACGGTTCCGCCGCATGATCGGAGACTTATCCGAGCTAGAAGAGCTTCGTATGGCGTATATAACGATTAAGCTTTTGCGGCGAGGTTCGGTGGAGTATTGGGAGGTTGAAGAAGCTGAAGTACTGTGGATGGAGATGATGAATTTTGATCGGGAGATCTCAGCGTTGGTTTTGGGAACATGACGGCATCTGGAACATGCGTGGACTTAACTGTAAAAACTCTCGGGTCGGATCCCGGCGGGTGTTGTTCGGTGAAGAATCTAACGATCTCCTTCTCTTCGCGAATGACTTAACCGAGAGATCCGAGTCTAATCACGGCGATAAACCTGGTAGCGTAGATCTCTCCGCCAACAACTAACGGTTCGATACCGGAATCAATCGTAATCTGAAGAAACTAGAGTATCTAAACCTGTTCAATAACCAGCATAACCGGAGTAATCCCCTCGGTTATCGGAAATTACCGAGATTAAAGGATCTGAAACTCATTCACCAACAAGTTAACCGCGAGAAATACGCGGTTGACATCGGTTTAAATTCAAAGCTAGAGAGTTCGAATTATCAGAAAACAGTTTACGAGGAATTACCGGAGAATCTCTGTACCGGAGGTCGTCTTCTCGGCGTGGTGTATTACTCAAAACAACTCACATCGACAATCCAGATTCTCTCGGAGACTGTAACACCTCGTCACGGTTCAGCTACAGAAAACAAATAACTTCTCCGGCGAGTTTCCTCCAGGATTGGAGTCTCCACATATGTACAGCGTACAGATAAGTAACAAACTCTTCACCGAAAGTTACCGGTAGAGAGTCCGCGTGGAACTTTTCGAGGTTGAGATAGATAACTAATCGAGTCTCAGGTGAGATTCCGAGTTCAAATCGGTTTCTTGGTCTTCTCTAGCTGAGTCAAAGCCGGAAAACATGGCTTCTCCGGTGAGATTCCGACCGGAAATAACAATCTCTTCGATCTCATATCAATCTTCTCGATGATACAATCTCTCCGGTGAGTTACTACGAGATCATCTCGTGGAAGTCGTTGACGACGATGAACTCTCAAAGACAAACTTTTCCGGGAAGATTCCGAGTGGTTTAGCGATTCGTTGCTGCATTTGCTAAATCTTGATCTGTCGGAGAATGATTCTCCGGCGTGATCCCGCGGAGATTGGGAATCTGAAGCTCACGACGCTTAACTTGTCGTCAAACAGGCTCACGGAGAAGTACCGGACCAGTATGATATCTTGCATACGAGAGAAGTTTTCTTTAACAACACTAATCTCTGTGCGGACAGCCGTGTTCTACTTACCGGATTGTCGGAAGTGATGCAGAGATCAAAAGGGTTGCCGGGGGAAACATCTTGCAATGGTCTAGTCATCGCAATTCTCCTCCTTGTCATCACTCTCCTTGGAACGTTCTTTGTGGTTAGAGACTTCACAAGGAACGAAGAAGAAGGAAAGGCTTAGAGACGTGGAGCTAACTTCTTTTCACAGAGTAGATTTTGTAGATTCCGACATCGTGTCGAACCTGATGGAACACAATGTGATCGGGAGTGGCGGGTCGGGAAAAATCTACAAGATCTTTATCGAAGGCTCGGGAAATATGTTGCAGTGAAGAAGATATGGAACAAGAAGAAACTTGACAAGCGCTTAGGAAGGAGTTCTTAGCTGAAGTTTGAGATTTCTGGAACAATCAGGCACGCGAATATAGTGAAACTACTTTGTTGTATATCGAGAGAGGATTCAAAGCTTCTGGTGCTATGAGTATCTGGAGAACGGAGCTTGGATCAATGGCTACATGCAAGAAGAAGAGGGGTACTGTAGAGGATAATAGTTGAACTGGCCACAGAGGTTGAATATTGCGGTGGGAGCAGCTCAAGGGCTTTGCTATATGCATCATGATTGTACTGCGATCATACACAGAGATGTCAAGTCGAGCAACATTTGCTGATTATGTTTTCAATGCCAGATTGGGATTTTGGGTTGGCTAAACTGTTGGTTAAGCAGAACAAGAGCTCATACATGTCAGCTGTTGCGGATCCTTCGGTTACATTGCTCCAGGTAAACCCGTAAAAAAGTTCTGTAAAATCAATGTTCAAGAAATCGTTAGATGGTAATTAGATGAGTTATAAGGGTTTATTGATTAGGTAAGGGATTGGATCAATTTTTTGAAAGACTAAAAATCGGTCTAGAAAAAATCGTTTCGTTTATAGTATATTTACTGCTTAGGCGGGGGACTAGACCTCTGTTTATGTCATGTGTGATCTCTAACATTTTATGTTGCAGAATACGCATAAACATCAAAGGTGGATGAAAAGATCGATGTGTACAGCTTTTGGCGTAGTTTTGCTAGAGCTGGTGACTGAAGAGCAGGAAACAATGGAGACGAACATACAAACTTGGCAGATTGGTCATGGAGACATTACCAATCTGGTAAACAACCGAAGAGGCTTTCGATGAAGACATCATGGAAGGTTCCACAAAGAGGAGATGACAACAGTGTTCAAGCTAGGTCTAATGTGTACTAACACACTGCCTGGTAACAGACCTACCATGAAGGAGGTCTTGTATATGCTTCGCCAACAAGGACATGGGGAGACAAAAAAGACTGCAACAGAGGCACATGAGGCGCCTCTACTCGTTAGTTTATCAGGTAGGAGGACAAGTAAAAGGGTAGAAGATGAAGAACTAGGTTTTGTATAATCAATAATCACAACTTTGAGGTTGCTGCTCTTTGGAGATAGTGTGTGTACAACATGAGGACACTACTCTGTTAGTTTATCAGGTGAGGACAAGCTAAAAGATGAAGAATAGGTTTTGTGTAATCAATAATCACAAGGTGCTACTTTAGTTGATAAGATGTGTACAAATGTATTTATGAAACCTTTAGGTGGTACTCTGTGTTTTGTCATTATCCAACCTTTTAGGTTTTCTTTTTGCATTCATCAATTTCTACTATTTATATCAATAGTAATTCAATAACTCAATTAATGCTTATTAAATTTACGAATTCTGCATATGACAATAAACGTTTAATACTTTTAAAACAAATATTTTTCCTAAAAACATAGCTGGACAAGAGAATATTAACTAAACAAGATAAGTCTTTATTCTGATGAATAGTGATGAAAATGGTCTTTAAAACTTGTTATTATCTCTTTATCTCTGAATCAAACCAACTGCATACAAAGAGAGCAGAAACATGTATGTCACTGACTGAGTTCTACATTGCATGATGACAAAAGTAAGTTTTAACTTAGATTCTGGCTGAGCCTTTCTTCAAGCTGAGGCTCAGTGTTCCTCCTTGCACTTGTACGAATAGTTTTATCACCGCAGTTATAAATGACGCAGCAATGGATGCTGTTCCAATCATCACCCATTTTCAGCAAGATCAAAACTTCCACGGGGTCAGATAACAACAACAAATGTTCAGCTTGATATCTTGTTACTAACTGAAGACTACGATTGAGAGCCTGAGCAGTGCTAGTTAAGGTTAGCCTTAGCCCATGGAACACACGCACCGCAGCTAACTGTTAAACAAAGGCCAGCTTTATGTCTCAATTATTCATATATGTATAAAGAACGTAACTTTATTAATCTAAATACATCAACGCCATAACATAAAGATTATAGTTTAAACACAATCTATTAGAACACTAGAGGGAGACACGTTTTCAATTAATAATCATTCATGTAACTATCTGAGGAGCGAGAGATGAGGAAAAAGAGATCACACGTAAACATGTTATGTGCAGTTTCATAGATAAAGTATGTAACTTTATGATCTATAATCACAATGCATAACATAAGATTAAAGTTAACAATCTATAAACTAATTAGAATCATTAGAGAGAGACACTTTCAACTATAACGATCTGAGAAGCGAGATGAGAAAATAGATTACCGTTGGAATCGCACTAGCCACGCGGCAACGGCGGCTGCTTTAGCTCCGCAATAGCTCCGGCTACGTCATTGATTGCAAATACTCAAAATCAATTTTCACTGTGGATGAGATTTTTTAAGGAATTTTAGCAAAATAAAAAGAAGAAGAACTGTTGGGATGTTTCGGCTCGTTTGATTTTTGTCGATCTCGTCCGAGATCCGATGAGGAAGAGGTTCTGCTGAGTCCGGTAAACCATTTCAGACCGGTTTTTGCCTTCCGATTTTGAGGAGAGAGTGAGGAGACGGGTTAGGATTTGCCTTTCCTTTTTGATTTGCTTTCGCCAAAAACAAAACAATGTTACATAACGCCCATAGTTTTGTTTATTTATGTTATTGTTATTTACAAAAAACATCTATCTCTCCAATTAATCTTTATTTTGGGCTGATACTTGTATCATTATCATAAATTACCAGCCTTAGAGGATTTTTTACATGTAATTACATACTTCCGACTAAATTTTGAATTTATTTCAAATTTTCAAAACTTTACTTTTAGTTTAAAATTTTTTAAGACAATAAGTAGCTCAAATTTAAAATTCAATGATAATGCATTGATTAGAAAAATTTTTAGATCTGTAAATGATTTTCAGAAATATTGTTTATATACGTCTGTCATTTTTGCATATTTTCACTCTGTTATTTGATTTTCCAAACAAAATAATGGTAGAAAACTTACTATCAAATTCCAAAATGGTTTAATTTTTTTTATTATTGGAGACATTCTAATTTACCACAAGTTTGAAATCACTTTACCCATGAACGACCGAATTTTAAAGTGATATACGTGACTAAATAAGTTACCATATGCACCTACTGGCATTTGTGTGTTTTGTGATATTTTATTCGACATTTAAATTCGCCATTTGTCTATCTAAGGTTAGTTTTTTCTCTTTTTGAAAAATCTAACTAAGGTTAGTTCATCATCAACGATTAGTCTTCTCATTTGTGTGGATTTTTGCTTTTGTAATTTTGAAGTCGTCTTGGTGTTTGTTCATAATTTTAAGTTTTCATAAACTTAGAATATAACAACTTTTTTTATTCTTTCTCTCTAGACCAGTCATTGGCAAACTATGAACAGAAGACCGAGGTCAACGACAGAGAGAACTCTGACCAGACCCTCCAAAGGATAAAACGGCTCCGACACGTTGTGTTTCCTTGGAGTATCGTAGGTGTAACACTGGTTCTCATCCCGAGAACTCGGCAAGGGGCATGCGAGATACTGAGTGCATGGAGCAGCGTCTTGATCCTAAGTGTAAGTGTGGAAACAAGCCCAGCCCAGACAGCTGAGTTGGCGACTCTCCACTTCCCATAGTGAGTTTATTAGTGTGTGGCTTTTTCTTTACGCGTTGGGACTATAGACTTCTCCACCCCACTGCACTGTTCGGTGGCGCCCTGTGGTAGGTGTTGACAGATTGCACTTGGCCAGTATCCAAGCACGACGTCGTGGCTCGACAGCCACCAATTCTTGCTTTGCGGATCCTGGAACACGGTCCAAGATAGAGCATTAGAGCTAGAAAAAATGTGATTTTATTGCTAAGGAACCCGCTCACCACTTTATACCTTTAAATAAAACGGATGGAGTAATACATTAGAGCTAGAACTCCTGGTGGATTCCAAAATTTAAATTGGTTTGAGGCCGAGATAGTTGGACCCAAACTGCAAAAAACATTGCTTCCTATATCATCAACAAAGAAGAAGGTTTTAGCTAAAACATTGGAAGATCTTAGTTAGTTTACTTGTGGCTCTTAGTAGAAGCTTTAGGTCTAGATAAGAAATTATTATATTGATGTAGTATATGCAAATTAAAACCTAATTGTGTCTCTATTCAAGTTTAATTTTATTTTCATGAAAAACTAGCTTTTCATATTAATGTGAATCAAATTGTGGCAAAACCATAAACTATATGTTAAAACGAATTACTTTTTTTTTTAAAAATGTTACCTCCAAAACTTAAATATC